>PVQB02001614.1:0-11180 GCA_002980475.2 Fusarium beomiforme | reverse complement strand
GGTGGGGCTGGAAGGGTGTGGATGTAGTATCCTGATCAGTGCACCTGAGCTGCTGATGAACTCTGTTGCTCTGTATTGTCGGAGAAACCGGGACGAGGGATACTGTATCGAGATATCTGCTCTCGCCTATGCTTGCATTGAGCTCCTATTTCCATTAACGAGAATAATCAAGAGCAGAACCAAGTTCTTGGTCAATTGTTTGAACAGCAGATGGCAATGGACTCGCGTGGAAGGACAACCAACGGCCAACACGAGAAGATAACAAGCCAGGATCGAACGTCCCGTGCACTACCGGTCCAGCATCAGTGACAATCCAAGAGGGGCTGGGTTTGGGTTGGTTCCCTGAAATGCATCCTTGTAATTGGTGTCTGCCCTGCAAACCCTGTCGTCGTCAGCTGGCATGGGATGAAAAAGGAACCGTGTCATTCTTCGATAGCATTCAGTGGGTAATAACATAACAAACCACGTTATTGATCAGGAGCTTTTAAAGGAGAACTCAATTCAGCATTAAACATAGCTTTAGGGGGAATGGGAATAATTTAGCATATTGCGTTAAAATAACCCCCGTCAAAGTATCCCCCTCACCATCACCGCACTAAGAAACGCCACTGGGTGACATGTTCAGGTTGCAGCGCGTGTTGTATGCAAGGCGGCAGGTCACTCAAGCAACAAAGATGAGGCCAACGAGATACAGCAACATGTACAGCCAAAACTCGCATGGGGTGGTTGTAAGCTTTTCGAAAAGCTTTGCCGATCAGATCAGTAAGCGGAGTGGTCTGATGTGAAAACACGAAGTTTGAGCGGAGAGCCCGTTGTCTCAAAGCTCGGACTTTCGACCCAAACTCATGATGGATTGGTTTGGTCCTGCTTAGAATAAAAATTCAACTTTCTACCGGCCCGTCCAAAAGATGTGGCATTTTTTTTCGAGATCCACCTGTGAGCCACTCCCGCAGCTTCTCAGCATTCTTCCATTGACTTTCTTCTTCTCGAAAGTCCATTCGCTTCCGATGAGTCTATGGCGCTTCTGCCACGTGAAGGTATGTCCGTGACACGTGAAGAAATACTCAATTGGCCCGTGACAAGAGAGAACAAGTCTGGGGTTAGGTCCTCTCCCGTGTTGCATGAGATATTTTTATCGCATCGTCGATCTAAATGCAAGGTTTTCTCCTGATTGAAAAATCGCTCTTTAGTGGCCGCACTAATCCATCTCAACTGTCGTCATTTACATCCATCCCATCCTTATCATTTGGTCTTGGCCCCGAAATTAAGCATTGCCCAGCTGTCTTGCCAAGGGGCGTGTACTCCTCCAACCCCTGCTTTTCATGTTCGGTACCTGCGTCGGGAGAATTACCAGTGGCGAACAAGTCTCGGCGTGAAAATTTGATGCAAAAGGAGATTGAGATTGAGACTGTTAGGGCTGGATCTTGCAAGCTTATCGTAATGAGAGTTGAGGCTCGAGATTGGGAGGTAGCAGCAGCCCGTGGGATTTGGTGATTGAGGCCAGGATGTGTGTGATAAGAAATGCTACCTCAGGGTTTAGACGAGGGGTTCTTATCATGGTGCACCTTTGTCCGTGTCAACAGTCGGATATCCAACTCAATCCTCAGTCAATTGAAGTTATTGAACAGCTTTGCCGATGACGATCACATCCGATACACTCTCGGATTCATTTTGTCTCGCGGACATCCCTAATAACCACATTCTTATTACTATCCCACCACTGGAAGACATTGCATTTGCATTGCACCCCACGGCGGGGGATATGATCCGCAGCGGTAAACTCTGACCAGCTGTCAGCACTTAAGATCCATCCTACCAATCCACTGTTGCAAGCGATATGAATGCAAAGCTTGGCTACCTTGGCAAATAGTTAATCCTGCTTTAGCCCAGAATTGTCTTCAATTGAAGCTCTGTAAAAGCTCTGGCCACAGCAGCCCCAAGATATGCATGAATTATTTCCATTCTTCTCTAAGACTCCAAGTTTCATGCATCGCCCCACTGCAGGCCTGCATCTCCCACCAAAGACTGTTGAAAGAGTTACCCTATATCGCCGACAATACACCTCTCTGTTGCATTTGCTACAGAGTTCATGCAAGCCTTTAAGCTTAATGTATCGTCAAGGATAATTCGGAATTGAGTTTACGTGCTGTGAGGTATTTTCATGCGCTTTTGTAAATGGTAGGGCTGCTATTCCATATTCACCAGAACTAAAGGCAACGTCACCTAAGACATGAATCAGCACATCGGAAGACCCTCCGTGTCTGGAAATAGTTTGTATGGGGTCGATCATTTCTTACAACAATATTTGCACAAACCAGAATGTAAATAATGAGCCCGTTTAGATCATTCTTGTTCATTGTGATCCTAACAAGCTGTAATGAAACAACACAGGAATGTGAAAGGATCTATCACGTAGAACCCGCTACAGACGCGCCAGTAATGTCTCAGTTGAGCCTCCCTTGACCCCATATTGACCGAGATCGAATGCTAGCAGTGGAGGGGCCCCGGTGAACGGGCTGTGTAGTCATCCCTTACGGCCCGTCATTAGCATTCCAGTGATGCGGGTATAAGATCGGGCGATGAGTTGTCGAGGAACATGGAATGAGAAGAACGTCGTGTAACCAGATTGATTGACTTTAAATCCGAAACATTGGAGTTTGCATTAGTTTGATCTTGCGATGCAACGTGAAGTTGTGGTTCTGATCTTGACGATCACAGTTGATCACAGTCGCGTATCTATGATCGTCAACCAGAGACCCAATTCTTCAACGCGCAATGCTCTGCGACCGCGGAACATGTGGTTTGACCGCAGTTGAAACTACACTATCATTGAAGAAGGCGTCCGTTGAACTCGGTGATGCCTTTGGCGTTGTGTGATGGTGATTTGCAAGGAGGCTATGGTCGTGTGTTGCTTCATTCGTGATAGGTACTCGCAAACCCATGATCTGCGATTCCGAGGCCTGTAAGAGGAGGAAGCGGTGGCCTGAGATGTAAAGACCGAAGAGCCTTTGACGTAGAAGTAAATAGCATGTAGCAGCATCGGGAAGCTCGAACGCCTGGTCGTCGTAGTCTCGAAAGGAGTCCGCGTCGTGCCTGAGACGCACACCCAGTTCATCGACGCTACTCAGCGGTGTCGGAAGAACACAGCTAGCAGGGGAAAAGCAGGAGCTGAGGGAACTGAATGTATTGAGCCATGCACGAGGCCTTTTCTATTTGTTCATGGTAGCAGTTCCCGACGTGTGATACCTGCTCGCGTTCTACTCCGTTGCAACGGCACAACTATCGGCTGTCAGCGTGATGAATCAATGATATGAGCTTCTATTCGTCTCCATCAATTGACTCTTTCCATACCACAGCCTCCAAGTATTCAAGCATATTGTGCGACAAACCAGCATCTGTATTGATGCTTAAAAACGCTGGACAGAAGCTCGCGACAGCGCTTCATCGCCAGCTGCAGTTTCGCGATTGACGCACGCACAGCAGAGAAAAAGAGTGAAATGAAACTGAACGCTCAACTTCGACCGTGTTGCTACTATATAGTTGAAGTGGATTGGGACGCGCAATAGCTCCTGATTGTCGGCAGTTGGCTATGTCGTATTGTTCATTTCGGCATTGCACTCATGGTAGCAGTGCATGAAGATGAGCATTCTTTCCAAAGTGTAAAGCATCGATTACGCTGAATATGAACGGTAGTCGAGTTGCGATGGGTTATATGTTCGATAGATGGTTTGTGGCCTGGACGTCACGTACTTTGGTGCTGTGTCAGTATCGTTGGTGTACCCCATGATGGCATGTGGCAGCGGAGCCAGGCTGGTAGAAAGGCGACAGTGATGAAGAGAACTGGGTCAATGTAACTGAAAGATTCGTAGCTGTTCGTTGCTTAAGATGTTATGGAAGAGTGAAATGCTTTGCGCGCACTGTGAATGCAGTAGTCACAGCGGTAAGGTTCGTTGATCGAGGTTTCCAGATGAAGGATCGCGCCTCATGGTACAAGATATGAATAGAATCTCTATTTTATGTCAGCAACCTGTCATTTAGATGCGCAAATGAGTCGACTTACATTACTTTTATGCATACCCAGCATTCGTTGTCTATTGAGGTCCCTCCTTGCCTTCCTCCCAGTCCTTCAACGCAGCATCAAGCGCCTTCTTCGCTTTTGCTTCTCGCATAATGAAAGGAGCGTTGAAGACCTCCTTGAGAGGCATCTGGCTGTTCGCATGATCTGGCGCAAAATCAACAGTGCAATCCCGTCCTAGTTTTTGCTTCGCAATCTTGACACTCTCGCGAAGCATATCACCACCAAGTCCCCGACGCCTGTACCGCGCCCGCGTTGTCCATGCACGGATGAAGGCAGTCTTGTCGCTTTTATTCAATCGAAGAACCACCGCGGCGATGATGTCCTCCCCAAAGCGCGCTCCGATGATGGTATCTTCAACACCATCCTGCTTCATCCACTCAAGCCAATCCGTCTCCTCAGCGATGCGAATATACGCGCTGGTGAAATATCGAATTGCGACGAGGTATGAGAGTATAATGCCAGGATATATTATGAGCATGGTGCTGATGTCCTTGCCAATATTGGCGCCATAGTGTGCGATTGCGAGAGCTGCAACAAAGATGGAGAGAGGAATTAGGTGGAAGATCAAGGCGCGTGATGCTGTTTGTCGCTGTTGCGCGACACTATCCACGATGAGTTTGAGCGCATCTTTCTTTTCTTTTGGATCTTTCAGAATCTCAATTGAGAGAGGTGGTGGTTCTGTTGGTTCCGACATGGCGATGTTTGAAGAGTGAGGTTAAGTTGACGTATGATGCGGGCGAAGAATGCAACAACCCTCCACGGTAAGCGAATGCACCGACAACCTCTTCAGCGACGGCCCGAAAAGAGAGATAGATCACAAGAGAAAGAAAAGGCCAGAATTTGACAAGCCAATGCTGTAGAGTCGTTCAGAGACACGTGCGCTCCCCAAGAACAAAAAGTCTTGGCCCGCGGGATTAAAGCGGCAACACAATCGAACTATTTCTCCAGCTGAAGCCGTGATACCCGAGTATCGAATTCATAACGCCTCTCGGTGTCCCAAAGCAGTAAAACTTTACCACCAACAAGCTTAGTCCTTAATGACAAGCTTACTCTCTCGGTGTCTCCATTCAAGTCGAGAAGCATCTCAATCTGTCACTTTAGATGCCAAGGCGGGTCGGAGCCACGCTAATTCCGTGCCGTGTCCCGAGACCCTGGAGCAGCGTGAGCCAAGCAATTTCAACGCTTGCATACACGTGGGAAGCAAGCTTAACGTCTATTCGTCCTCACTTATAACTGTCGTGTGCTTCATCCTATACCGAGCATGGAGACCCAGGAGATACCAGGACAGAATCTAGAAGAGCATGTCCTCCAGAAACAGAATTTGACTGGTGCGTCTCGGTTCGGACGGCTCTTAATGGGATTTTTGCTCAGAGAACATTGGAAATTAATATGAGGGAGGGTTCATATATATTAGATCGTTCGTTTCTTTCTAGATCTCTTGGCTTGTTCTTGGCTGCAAGGATAATTTACTTGCAGACGTGCCGCTGGGTACCTTTCCAAGTACACTGAACACAAGGCCATTCCATTCTTCATATCGTTCTTTAATAATTATTCCAAAAATGGCTGAGACTTCTCGTCCCGTCGCCAAGACGAGCGGTGGCAACAATGCCTTCCACAACTTCCACAACGACTTTACTCACATCGCCGACCCCAATGAGCGTCGTCGTCTTGCCCTCGCCGAGATCGACAAGGCTCCTTTCGGATGGTATCACGTCCGCGCCTGTGTCGTCGCTGGTGTTGGTTTCTTCACCGATTCGTACGACATCTTCTGCGTTTCCATGTTGACCATCATGTTGGGTATTGTGTACTATCCTAGCAAGGGAAAGCTTCCCACTAGCTCTGATAACGCCATCAAGCTCTCGACTTCTGCGGGTACTGTTCTTGGACAGCTTGGTTTCGGTATGCTTGCGGATATTGTCGGCCGAAAGAGGATGTATGGTCTGGAGCTCATTATCATCATCTTCGCGACGCTTGCACAGGCTTTGACTGCTGGCTCACCTTCTACTTCTCTGGTTGGACTTATCATCTTCTGGCGTGTTCTCATGGGTGTCGGCATTGGTGGTGACTATCCCCTTTCTTCGATTATCACCTCCGAGTAAGTCAAGTTAGCATCCAAGCTGCAGTTCAAGTCGACTAACACGCACAGGTTCGCTACCACCAAGTGGCGTGGTGCCATGATGGCCGCTGTCTTTGCCATGCAGGGTATCGGTCAGCTCGTCGCCGCTCTCGTCATGCTTTTCCTTACCCTTGGCTTCAAGTCTTCTCTTGAGGGTGCCAAGGATACCAAGCACTGCACTGGAGACTGCCAGGTCGCTGTTGACAAGATGTGGCGTACTCTCATCGGTTTCGGTGCCGTCCCTGCCTGCATTGCCCTCTACTGTAAGCATATTACATGATAACCTCCCAATTACTTATACTGACCAAACATACAGACCGTCTCACCATTCCTGAGACCCCCCGTTACACCTTCGATGTCGCCCGTGACGTTGAGCAAGCCGACGAGGACGTCAAGGCCTACATGACTGGCAAGCGTGAAGGCGACACCGACGAGGTTGCTCGTGCTCAGGCTCACACCAGTGCCAAGACCAACCTGCAAGTCCCCAAGGCCAGCTGGAGCGACTTCTTCTCGCACTACAGCAAGTGGAAGAATCTCTCCATCCTCATTGGTACCGCTGGCTCATGGTTCTGTCTTGATGTTGCCTTTTATGGTCTCAGCTTGAACAACGGTACTATTCTCTCGGTCATTGGCTACTCTACCAAGAATGTCAACAACATGTACGAGTTCATGTACAACACTGCTGTTGGTAACGTCATCATCGTCTTGGCTGGTGCCGTTCCTGGTTACTGGGTCTCGGTTGCTACCATTGATACTCTCGGACGCAAGACTATTCAGCTTGGTGGTTTCATCATCCTGACTATTCTTTTCATTGTAAGTTGCTGTCTTGACTGACGTTTTGCAAAGCTAACAGATTCAGGTCATGGGTTTCGCTTACAACCATATCTCCTCTAACGGCCTCCTCGCTATCTATGTCCTTGCCCAGTTCTTCTTCAACTTCGGTATGTTAATAAATCTCCCAAAACGAATCATTACTAACACATTCAGGCCCCAACACCACTACCTTCATCGTCCCTGGTGAGGTTTTCCCCACCCGCTACCGATCTACCTCCCACGGTATCTCCGCCGCCTCAGGAAAGATCGGTTCCATCATCGGCCAGGGTGCCATCTCTATCCTCCGCACCCACGGTGCCACCGAGAAGAACCCAGCTCCCTGGATGGACCACGTCCTCGAGATCTACGCTCTCTTCATGCTTCTCGGTATCTTCACTACCCTTCTCATCCCCGAGACTGCTCGCAAGACTCTTGAGGAGCTCAGTGGTGATGATGACTACGCCAACAACCCTGAGACCACTGTTGATACTGAGGCTCACGCTGGCAAGACTGAGCGAACCAACAGCGGTTAAGGGTGTGTCACTCTTTCAGATCCACTCTTCTAATTGGTTGTGTTGTGCATCACTTAAAACTTGGCAGTGACATAAGCTTGCTAGGCTGATGGAACATTACCTGATTTACCAAAACATTCCTTGATTTGGTTGAGATGCTTGGAAACTCGACTAGTACATTACGAGCTTGTAGCAAAATTAATAATCATTAAATAAATACCAAGTTGTTGTATCATCGTGTTGCCGTATCATCGACATAATGGCCAGACGTCTTCATTCACTTGTCTAGGTGATATCGATGGAGATCAATCTGTATTAGAGGAATAAATGTACTCTGTGGTATATACCTATAACGATTAAGCATTCGCATAACAGTATCGCTTATCCATATTCTGTATCGTACCCTTACCGAGACCGTCAACCCGAAGGTATACCCAATCCTTTATCCGAATCCGTTACCAAACACCAAAAAGCACCAACTTGATTTACTCCTTCTTGCCACCAAGAAGTCCGCCAACAGTGTTTCCGACACCCTTTCCAACATCCTGCAAGCCTTGGGCAGCACCCTGACCACCACCAACGACAGCGTTCGCTGTACTGTTCATGGCACCAGAGCCTGGAACATCCTTATTGACGTAGCCACCGTTCTCATCACGACCTTGCCGCTCGGCTCGGTTCACTCCCTCTTTGGATGCGAGGTCGCCGACGGGTTGGAGAAGACCACCCTGGCCGACTTGGCCGGTGGCGAGGTTGTTTACGCCGTCTTGGAGGGTGTCGACTTGTTCGATGCCAGTGACCTTGGCCTTGTCGAGGTTTTCTAAAATGCTTCTATTAGATGGGAGGAAGAAGGGGAAGAAGATAGAAGGGGAGCATACGTTTGGTGGCATAGCTCGCCTTGTTATCCTTGGTGAACCAACGAAGATAAACGTCCTCCAACCAGGGAACCCACTTCTCGTACTGCTCGTTGTATGTAGCCTTAGTCCACTCCATGATGAGTTTATCAACTAAAATCCTAGATGATCTGCTGTATCGTTTATCGTCTTGTTTGTCTTTTAATCTACCAGACTCAAGGTTCGTGCTGAACACGGCACTTTATACACATTGCGCGCCTTCCTACGTCATCCACTTCGCAAGGATCTGAAACGACGCAAGGCAAATCTCATAGGCTGTTTCATTTCTTGGTGGTGGTTGACCAAGACGCATTGTGATGCCATGCAGTGTCTTTTGGGTGTGGCGCGTGTCGCTCTAAAAACCGGTTCTCGTGGCGCCTCGACGTCATTTGGTGGGAAGACGACAGGGATGAGCCACGATGATGGTTATTCTTCAATCCACCAATCAGATGGAAATAGATTTATATTTGCACAAATTGTCAAATCGAAAGGCAAAGAAATGAAATAATAAGTCATATACCTTTGCTATATCTCCCACAGAGATCAATACCAAGTGGCCCTGTTTGGTTAAAGACTCTAAGTTGTAAGTGATGTTTGGATAGACAAGATGAACTGTGGAATAAATGAATCTGAATCTTGAAAATAGCATCAGGTTTCACTAAACGGGCTATAATATTCTCGTAAGGCCCATTCTGTTGTAAAATAATACTAATCTAGTCTAATAAGTTGTCTGGTATTCTACAGGCTCGTGGTTTCTATCGAGTACAGCTTGGCGGTTCGACTTCTTGATCCAATCAATATCGCACTTTTCCCCCACTCCTCCAACTTCAGTAGCTCGTCCAGATCCCTCTTCCGTAACGCGAGAGCCGCTGTGATTCCATGGTCCCAATCCCGTGGCATCAAATAGACTAAGCCTTCTGACGCAGGCCAATGCTATGGGACTCGCATGTACTGGATATGCCAGTTAGGGTTGAAAATATAGTCTGGATTCGAAGCGCCAGCTCTCGTCCAGGAGACAATAGCGACATCTTTAGCAGGGTCGAAAACTGCTGCCGAGAGGTACTTTGGGTTATCAGGTATCGTGCTCAAATTCCAGAAGAAATGTGTTACGGCCTCCCGGAGTGCGGTCGGCTGCACGCTCTTTCGAAAATCCATGGCTATACTCCCAATGTCCATAGTGTCTATATTGGTATAGCTAGTGCAAGTCATATGTTGAAGGACGCCAGGATACGACTTGTTCCAACACGGGCGCGCATCGACCGCCCGGAAGCATTTCGTTGCCGTGTCCTTGATTGCTCGGTACTGTCGCGCACAGCTGAGATTTCTCCATATAAAAGCAGATAGGACTTCATCTGTCAATACTGGATGATCTTTAAAACCAGGGCTGTATTGACTCTCCGCCAGGTCTTCTAGTCTTCGGAGAGCATGTTTATTGAAAGAGAAAAGTATCCATTTGACGTCGCTCTCCATCGGTGGAGGTGACTTACGTTTGGTCGCAAAGCTAACAGGTCTTCTTTCGTGTTTTGGCACCTTGTCTTCATTTTCCAAGAACGCCCCACTGATTTCCATCGCTGATATGTCAAATGGCGAGAAGTACTTGCGGCGGCAGGCTTTGGCGAGCATTCGAATAATCATATCCAAGCCTGTGATGTCCATGACCTTGCTGTGCCCGCTGATAGTGAGGATAGCAGCTTGTCCTTCGAGGGTAAACTTTAGCTCCATCACAGGATAGTGCTCCCTGACCCACGGCTCTTTTATTGGAACATGATTCTGATTGATCCAGTCCATAACAAATTCCTCACTCTTAACTTCTGAAAAGTCCAGCTCCGAAATTGTCCGGCGATCCTCGATTTGCATCCGCGGAACAGTCTGGAATGGAATGATACTGTACCGATTGCCGTCCTTGCATTGCTCCCAAATGACCTGGCCTGTGACCCAGGGGAATTGTTTCGAAAGTTTGATTAAGCCATCTTGTATCAAGCAAATTAAATCGGCGTATGGCTGCAGATCGTCATCGACATCGAAAACCAAGCTGAGGTTTTGATACTCTCCGGGGTAAAGTCTATTTGTCAGGGGTTCAAGCTTGATGTTTAGATCCAACATTTTGTGCTCTGATATGTATCTTCAAGTGTGTGATGATGTTAAGTTTGCAATGGAGAGCAGACGCCCTTACGAAGAAGGTGTGAAGAAGCGTTGGCCATGATGTAGGGACAGCGATGGAATTTTGGAAAGCAAGTGCTGTCAGGAGCACATGGAAGTTGCGAGGTTGAAGAAGACCACCTTCCCTTCTGGCATAAAGTTGTCCATTTTCAATGTATCTTTGCACCTAGGTACCTTATATTGCATCGATTATGGATTGTGTCAGATCGGTCAAACCTACTTCAACCTGAAGACTTTCACTATCACCACTTGTCAGCCAAACGTATTTTCCGAACGTACGGCTGAAGTATCAACTCCACCAAGACCTGTTGAGTAGCTCTTGCACACATTAAGTCAAGTAAGAACAAAGGCCATTTACGTGTGCCTACCTTAGTTGGGTAGTAATAGGTGGGCCCTACGCCAGCCAACACATAGCTTGCCAACACCACCACTTTGCAACATGATCAATAAGTACGAGGACGCCAAAAAAAGAGCTTAGACATTACCAAATAAGTAAAAACATACAACAGCGGGGATTCGCTGGTCGTCACCGACCCAACTACTAATCCGCCGGTCAGTGGCTTGACTATGGGAGAGCAGACGGGATCCCGTATTTTCCACTACCTATGGTC
>PVQB02001596.1:0-10911 GCA_002980475.2 Fusarium beomiforme | reverse complement strand
GTTTTTATATATTATATCTTAAGAAGTTAAGTTAATTAAACTAAATGGAAGACTAATAATAGGCAACTCTTTTATGGCTATTACCACAACATCTAATTTCATAATTAAAAGCTTTATCCTACGTAGTAATAAGGGATAGTAGTATATTAGCCTTATATGCATTTATATATTTTCTATATAATTATGTTATTCTAGGCCCCTAAAAGCTTATCCCTCTAAAGCATAGCAAATAATGAGGGCGAGAGCCTTGGTTGGACAGTTTGACCGTTGGAGACTTCGAGCGGACCGTAGAGCCGCATAGCGTTTGCAAAACCATTCGACTGGTGTAGCCTGTTCCAGCATCCATCAGTACTGATTGAGGATACGTTGCATCAACTTACCTGAAGCTTTCCCGATTGAAGGAGCGCAAGAGTCAGACGCGGAGACCTAAAAGAAATTGGACCAGCATCTGATGAAGTGCGTTGCAACTGAATCGGAGGGAATTAGTACATGCTTTCATGATTGCTTTAGTGGAGGAAGTGCCTGACCTACAGACCCGCGGACCCGGCTAGACTAGGACTTACACTGCCGCAGACGGCAGATTCCTAGCCTAGTTCGACGCCATTTACTCCCACTTCTCTCGGCGAGCGCTCTCGTGTCAGGGCTGGACCCGAAGAAGCTGCTCCTCAAGAGCCGCCACCCGGCCCTCCTCCATCTAGACGACCTGCGCAGTGAATCATCATCAGTATACATCTCAAGAGGTGCAGTGAGTCACCTTCAGTGCGTGCCTCGTGCAGTGATTCAATACATACCGTTCCCCCCCTCCCTCCTCCACCCCAGGATCTTGTCGGCCAGTGATCGCATAGGCCGCGGACTGCCCACGCAGGCCAAGAAGGCATGCACTGCTGCAGCATAGAAAGGAACGATTGATGCGACTGGCGATCTGAGCAGGAGGTCGTTAGGAAGAAGGCCTTGAGAAGGAAGGAGCGAGCCCATTGCGATCTGCCATCGATAACTCGCTTCTTCTCATGGCTCCGGGACCAAAGCATTGTCAAACCTGTAGGTAAAGTCTCTACAAATGATCTCATCTTATGCTAAATATGCGAAAATGCTGAAAAACTTGCAAAACTAATGATAAGTTCATACGAGTTCAATAAAGGTCAATCCTCACTGTTGGCCGGCTGACAGAGGAATGCCCGCTAGCTAGGTGCAAGTCGTGGAAATGATTAACTCTAGACTTCTGTAGCATGTAGAGCTCGAAACATTTAGTAACAGTAGTATAGTATCTTTAATTAAGTAATGATAAATACATAAGTGGTAATCAAGAATTGTTGCTTTTAATTTAGAATATCGGCAGTTGCCATTTGGGGTCTTACTTCCCCTTAGATGGTGATAGCACGAACTTTGACTGCTGCATCGTGCGTATGTTTAAGATACGCACGTTTCATTTTTGTCAAAAATGATCTATCTGTCCAGCGGGAAGTTAACAGAAATGGTCTAGATGACTCGGCTCAGGCTGTCAAAGACATGCAGGGAAGGGGTCTTACCGCGCTTCTTTTAGGATGTGAAATGGTACAAGCCCAAAGGTAGAAGTCAAAGGGATCGGTTTCCGTAGTCTCAATTAGCTTTAATTTTTCCTATAGTGTATCTTTCAACTTCAAATTTTCATTAGTCACGAATGCAATATACAGTTTGGGAACCATTTATTCAGATTTGTCAGGCGTGACACGTTGAATATATGCCATTTCTCCCAATTCAACAAAAACTTTAATACAACATGACTGGGTTCCATGAATCTCTATTTATTAAACTTTCGACAAGATAGTAGTGACCCAAGGTTTATTTTATACTGGTATAAATACCTGTCTTCTCTCGTTTGTCATACAAGCACTTCTTACCCTTCTTTGCACCTCAACAAACATAACAATCAGTGTCAATTTCACTACCTGAGATACTAAGGCGACCTTTCCCTCACAAAATTCGGCTTGCAACTTATTCCACCAATTTCATCCAGCCAGTCAGAGCCGTTTCTACCTTGAACCTCAACAGAAACCAGCCACAGCATCTTCGCCATGCCTCGTTTCAAACTTCAAGCGCACCACTCTTCATCGTGGATTCAACGCCTTATACATAATCTGTCCTTTACAAAAGGAACTTATCACGTACCCCTTCTGGAAGATAATGAAGAAGTGGCATCGCTCTCGGCTACAAGGCTTTCAGTAGCTCCCAAGGGCCAAGGTGAGAAATATAATCAAATCGGAGAATCTAGACTGTTACAACTACCCCCAGAGCTGTTGATACACATCCTTCTCTTTCTCCCGCACAGCTCTCTGTACATGGTACGCCACACATGCCAGGGCCTTTGGAACCTGATCGACGACTTTCAATTCAGATCCTTCCACCGGCAGATTCTGTGGCATGAAGGAGGGTCTACTAGGATATCCATGCCCGGATTCGACGAGCTTTGTATTATCAAGAACATGTTCCTTCGGTGGTCCTTATGCGAGCCGTGTGGCAAACTCTTTGACTCTGGCGAGCTACAAAGAAGACTATGGAACCTTTGGCAACCTTTCTACTGCTCTGGATGCTGCAGACATCACCCCGGGTTCATTTTCCCTCAGGGCCAAAACGGAGGCAATGTCTGCATAGGATTGCTCGGCCATTTTGCCCCATGCAAACATCTCAAAATATATGGCCAAAGACAGTCACAAGCCTCGGAAGAAGGAAACACCCACTGCACTCATCCGGAGCACTATCATGTCAACGGTAAAAACTCATCGGAGTTCAAGCGATATTCTCCATCTGTTACGGGACTGCGTGGTTACTGGGGGGATATGATATATCGGAGGGCATTTCCTCTGGTGAAGATCAATAAGCAGCAATTTCCTGGAATGCCAGCTTTGAAGTCACATCTACTGAGAAGACTAAAGGAATTAGATGGTGACGGGCTCTGCCAACATGCTTCAACTCAGCTCGACTCCATTGTGTCGAGTCTGACATCAAGTGCATGCAGTTGTTTCCCGACCTCTGGAATACCGGTTGGGTTTAAGCCCATATTCAGAGATGGGATTTGGTATCATTGCGAGAATCACGGCTATAGTTGTGAACATTGCCGGGCAAGGTACTTCTGGGTATGCGAAAAGGATTACATTGTTCTTCATGTCCGTGTGGAAATACAGTCCTGGAGGCCATACACTACGGCGTGGTTCACGAACCTCAAATATGATACAAACGAACATCCTATCTTCAACAAGAACACTAAGGGTGTTCTGTGGTGCAACGACACTTCGTGTGGCACGGGCTGTGGAGATCGTTGGCTGGTTATGGCATATCTAATGGAAGTTCGTCGATTTCGGGGAAATCATTACTACCTTTCCCCCCGCGAATATCTAAAGATGCCTACTCTGCCATTGACATTGGAATATCAAGTCTATCGAGATGCCGCAGAATGGTTGAGGCACCGTGATAGATGGACTGCTAGTTAGATATTGGTTGGTAGTTGTGCACAATTAATCACTCATGAAGCTACAGTAACTTAAACTAAATGTCCTTCTTCTCTGCCCACTGGATACCGTTTATGACTTTAAATGCGTCACTAAAAGTCAAAAGGCTGGGGGAATAGTATGATAAGGAACAGATCAATAAAGTTATCACAGAAACCTTATTTAAGCTAGTTTTAGCCCTATCAATATCACTCTGTGCGAGATAGATCTAGACAACACATCAAAAATAACACCTTGTTTGCTTCCACTACCAGGAAGCAGAGACCTTTTGTATCGAAGCATATAAAATTAGAAGATCCTGGCAATGGATATAAAACGAATATAACCTCCCTAGACAAACATGCACCAAAGCATCATGATGACTTTAGTAAAAGTCTTAGAAATATTGCCTACACTTATTATCAGCTTAGCTAAATGTCATCAGACTTTATTTATTTAGTTAAATCTCATATAAGTCTTTGCTTGTTAAAGTAAATGTCATAAGTCTTTATTTACTTAGGTAAATGTTAGAATTCTTTATACTGGATGATCATGAGTTTCTCTCTGCCTGTCGCCCTCATGTCTACTCTACGCTGCTCGCAAGTCTCAATCATCAATGCTGACGGACATATGGAGAGACTGTAATCCATGAGAATATACTTTAGGCTGCCAACACAGGTAATTGGAACACGGCATTTTTTCCCACGATATAAGCTTTTACCAAGGAAGCTTCCAATCATCAAGACAGCTGCCGTGGCACATAATATCTGTGCTACTCATTAAATCATCCAGGGGTCAAACGGTCATGATGAGTCTGGCTAACAAATCCTGAGTTCACGCTGACTTCAAGCTCCTTTGACATAGTGAGGTTTCCCATATTCTTTGAATCCAGTCACGGAAAGGACTGTCTCATCTTGGCGGGCGAGACAGCCTTTTTATTTTACATAAAAAGACAGCATCTGGGCTTCAACTGCCCACGGTTGTTGAACTCAGTCTTGAGAATTCATTTTGTCAGAAGACATCAGCGGCCAAATCCTTGAAGACAAAGTTTTATCTTCTTGGTACAATACTATGATACAGTTTGACTTTGCACCATTAGTGTTTGCATGGTAAAGTCTCTTGCCTGTGTCCACAAGGCCCGCCTAATGACTATAAATAATCTTAGATGCAATATCCCCCTCGTCCTGTCACTTATCCTCCATTTCAACTTACATTAGTTCCCTTACCAGATACCACTAATATGTCCAACCAGAGATATTTCAGGCTACAATATCATCACACGTCGTTATGGGCTCAACGCCAGCTACATCCCCTCCGACCAAAGACTGATACGTCCCAGGTTCCTTTTTTCGAAGATCAAGAATCAGGGACTTGCTTATTGGATACGTCCGGCCAAGGACATACGGAGATACCAACACCGCTTGAATCCCAAAAGCTTCAAGATCCCCCAACACAGCCGCCATTGCTGCTGCACCTCCCACCCGAATTACTAGTTCAAATCATGATCTTTCTGCCGCACAGTTCTCTCTATATGGTCCACCAAACCTGTCGCGTTCTTCGAGAGATGCTAGGCGATTTCCAATTCAAAACTTTTCGGCTGGAAATGCTGCGAAGCGACGAAGAAGAATATTGCATCACCAAAGCTGGATTCGACCAGCTTTACATCGTCAAAAGGATGATGCCTTGGGCCAGCTCGAATCCATTGCATCTTGTATGACCCTAGGCAGATGTGGTTGTTCTCCACATCGGTACTGGCCCTTCTGGGGGCGCAAAAAGTGCTCTGACAGCTGCTACGATTGTCGTCAATGTGGAGCACAATACTACTGGGTGTATGAAGAGGATTGCCTCATACTTCGGGTTTGGATGAAGCTGTCTTACCATAGCCCGGACTCCATGAACTGGCTCTCAAATCTCAGTTTCGAAACTGATCAGCACCCCATCCTTAATAAGGGCACCGAAAATGTATTGTGGTGCTCCAATCCTGGCTGTGGTACGGGCTGTGGAGAACGATGGCTATTGATGGTGGAAATTTTCAAGAGGCAAACTGAGAGCTATCTCCTTCACAAATGGGCACTTTCTTCCCGTTGCATGACCTCCATGGATAGGTTGCCTTTAACACTGGAATATCGGGCTTTTCAAGATGTAGCATATTGGCCGCCAGCGATTAGAGCACCGCCATATTGGGATTAAGTCTTTTGTTAGAGCCTTGTTGTATTAGAGAAACCACAAGAAGCCTGCCTTGAATATTGAGGGCTGTTAGCTCTGATGTACTTTTAGAAAATAATTGAAACCTATCATCCCTGCATTGTTTTTTCCCAATTACCACTAGTTCTAACTTCAAATGCCTGAGATTAAGTGAAAAGGTGAAAGAGAGCTGTGTTGAAAGGTATAGAGCAATAAGCTTATCGCACAAACCTTAAATAGATTCACGTAAAGTTAGAATAATATGGCAATAAATATAAAAAAAACATTCTCTAACTTTAGAAAGAATTCTCACTTCACTTCTCACTGTATCCCACCAGTCACTGATCAAAAAGAGTAACAACAAAAAGTATGTCCACAGATGCTGACCTTGGTGATACCATCATCCTGGTTCTAGAACGCATGGCGAACTGTCTAACAGTAAACGAGTGGGTCTATAAGACCTACAGAGATGCTAGAGATGAAATGCAGGACGGTAAGCAGATTTATCCCTTTTTGTGTTCTTTGAAGATGCGTACTAATGGAAAATAGCTTCCGAACTTGGGACTACAACTACCTGGTTGCCCTGGAGGGAAACCCAGCCAACTAGAGAAACTCGACATAAGGAAATCGGAGAATTCCTTGATTTCGGAGATGTCCCCGAGATCTCTATACCCCTTATCGACAAGGAGACAGCGGATATTCAAGAAAGAAGCGAGCTTGAAGGGAGTTTCTTAGAAGCTTCTGACCAAGCACCAAAAAGGCCCTTCCCCAGCCCCATCCCATTCAATCGACAATATATATATCCAGAATGTGAGGGAAAGACTGTAAGCCATGAGAGTATATCTTAGGCTGCTAACACATGCCCGCCATTTATATCCATAAAGGAGGGAACTTAAAGGGAGTTTGAGAAAGGTCCTCGTAAGGGAGGCAGAAGGCCTTCCCTAAATATTCGACCATTCATATAGCTTCGAGCTATGCTTCTGCTTCATGGGACATACGTTTGATCCGCACTTTGTGCCTCTGTGAAGGCGGCTCTATGGTATGGATTGAGAGGAAAACATGTTCCAAATAGATTGTCCGGGGGAAGTTGGGCTTCCAAGCGATTGTTACAAAGCTGGAAGTTGGTCTTGATCAGATATCTGAGTTTATCTTTGAATATAATCTCTTACACGCAAGCATCGACTACATGGAATGCATCTTGCTCATTTTTTATCCATTGCCGCAGAATGTTTTGCCGATTCATCTTGATCAGGCTACTCAAAAGGTACAAAACTCACCGAAGGTAAGCCATGCCTGAGTGTTCAACCGTTGGTCAGAATCTAGGTCTGGGCAAATATATGCAATGACTCAAAGTTCGCTTGTAAAACTTACTTCCTAACTTGAATGAAGGTAGTGGGGGATAATATTGATATAAATTTTCTGATTGCAATCTTAAACGATCCTTGTTATCTATTCTAGCTTTGACATCGCCTTGGGTCGCCACTGGAAGAATTTAGCTTTCAGTTGGTGCAGCTTTTCACGCTGCCCGGCAGTACCTCCTTTTATACTTTTGAAGCCCTTAGCATTACACTGGGCAATCGATTTGGGATTCAATAACACCGCACGGATAAAACTTTCAAATGAAAAGCTTGATACCTTCATAACGGCTATATAAAGAGCTCTGCAGCTCTTCCATCCAGACGATCTAATCTAGTTTCTCAACATACAACCCACAAAAATCACTCAGAAGACACTCTCAAGATGAACAACAACATTCGACGCCCGATGGGCCCCAGGCCTGTAGGTCACCCCATCAGCAAGTATCGCTCAGTTCTAGAGGTTCTCGAATGTTTGCGCGACGCAATCAAAGCACACCGATCGCTGTATTTGGATAAGAATATCCTCCATCAGGATATTTCCATCAGTAACCTTATCATCCCCAACACCTACATCGACAACCAAGATTCTCCGAAGGGAGTCCTTATCCATCTCGACAGCTCCAGGGACCTTAAGATACTGTCCAAGGAACCAAACGGCTTGACAGGAACAAAATTATTCATGGCCATTCAATTATTGCAAAGTGGCGTGGAAAGTCCGATTCTCCATACATATCGCCACGATCTCGAATCTTTCTTCTATGTTTTCTTATTCTTGGCTGTTGCTGGCCACGGGGAATCCACCGACGAAATGAATTGGGCAGAAATCGCCAGAAAGAGAACAGAAGTAATCTCGAGCATGAGCAACTTCAATGAGCTTATCAACGAGTTTTTGCCAGAGTTTGAGAACTGTAAAGATCTGGCGGATGATCTTCGCGAGATTCTGTTCTTCCCGGACGGAGACGACGACTTCTTTATCGGGACAAAGACGGACGGGAAGGAGATTGAGAAAATCTACGGTGCTATGATCAATGCGTTCGAGGATGCAGTGGCTCATGAGAAACTTCTCATCCTGTTGAGCGAATGTGAGAAGTTCTTATGAATGGCATTATCATCAGAGTTTGGACGGATTTCGAATTGCAAGGATGACTCAATGGATGTTCAAGATACCCAGTATTAATACCCAAAACAATTAATTTGAATTCAGTTGAGAAGGTCTTAGCTCTTCTAGGTGGTGTAAATGAAGGTAATTAGGAACGACATAACGCGTGACAGCTTCATAAAGGACGTTTGCCAAACAATGCTAAATTTACTTCTCAAGACTAAGGTCTCAAGTTTTCTGCTATCCCTAGGTTGGCCAGATAGGCTCGAGTCCTCGGATCATCGCGAACACGATGGAAATTACGGGGTAAAAACACGTCCGACATCTCCTCTAATCATAAAACCTCGATTATACCTAACAACCCAGTTTCTGACATCACCCCTGAAAAGAAGTCCCATAATAGCGTCACGCTAAGAAATCCTCCTCCGTGATCCACCAAAGGGGATCGTCTCGTATTCGGATCTTGATCTGACAAAGATGAAATCGCTCTAGGATAAGCGAGGGAAATGATCTGCTATTTAGTTTCTCATCTCACCTCATCAATTTGGCCTCCGCAAAAAAAGTCGTCTATGCTGAGATAATGCTGCGAGAGGTTGCCTACAGTGTCGCGGGCTTCGTCCTGCTTGCCTATGCGGCAGAATGGATACTCTCGCTGTTTGACGATCCGAGGGAGCCTAAGAGGCTGCAGTCGAAAATACCGCTCTTTGGCCATTTATGGGGTATGATGAAGTACAGTTCTGGCTACCACGGAATAACGAGGTTTGTCAATCTTGTCAAGTATCACAACCTCAGCTAACGCCATGAAGCAAACAAACGAATGAGGAAATCTACACTGTCGCAATCTTCAACACAAAACTCTACGTCGCCAAAACATCCCGTCTCATCCCCCTGATCCAAAAAACCTCCAAGACGCTCTCATTCCGTCCGTTCATACAAACGGCCGCTAAACACATGGGCGATGCTAAACCCGAGACGTTTGAGATTTTTGGAACTGAGTGGGTTGATTCGTTTAGTCATGCTCACAAGAACGGTTTGGCGACGGGACCTAGTCTTGATGAGCAGAATCTGAGAATGGGAGATCGCGCTTTGATCGACATTGCGCAGCTTTTGCCTAAGGAAGCGGATGGTGTTGAGAAGGTTTCGTTGCTGGAGTGGGCGCAGTATGCTGTTGTGCAGGCTAGTGCTTGTGGAATCTTTGGTGTTGAGCATCCCTTTCTTGATCCAAAGGTCGACGCAGCTTTTTGGTAAGTTTTCGTCTCAGCCTACCCATGTATTTTTGAACTGACTGTATAGGAAATGGCAATCATATCTCCCTCTGCACTTGGTGAATCTCGACATCACACGCAAAGGCTACGCAGCTCGCGAGGTCGTTTTTGACGCTTTCCGAAAGTATAATAAGAATATCCCTAGCGATGTATCCCTCGTATACAAAGAACGTCTCCGATCAATGCAAGAAGCGGGTATAGATGAAGATGACATCTGCAAGCAACAAGCTACTTTTGGAACCGCTGCTTTCGCTAATACTGTACCAATTATGTACTGGACCATTTACGAACTCTTCTCCCGAACTGACCTTCTTGAAGAAGTGCGAAAGGAAGTCATCGCACAAGCAGTCAGTGGCGATAAGGCAACCGGTTTCAAACTGGATGTTGCGGCGCTAAAGACGAAATGCCCTTTGACGCTCTCAGTCTTCCAAGAGACGCAGCGCCTTCGCCACGTTCACGCCAACATCCGCAAAGTCACAGAAGACACCCTTCTCGATGGGAAATACCTCCTCAAAGCAGGCCACTACGTAATGATGCCCGGGCAACCGGTGCACACCAACACTTCAACATGGGGTCCCAGCGCCGATAAATTCGATCCATATCGCTTCATCAAAGACTCTTCGGATCGCAAGGCTAGCAGTTTTGTAGCATGGGGTGCACCGCCGCACCTTTGTCCAGCGAGACAATTCGCCACGACCGAGATTCTCATTGTTATAGCGCTTCTTGCTGTTAGGAGTGATATTACTCCAGTGGAGGGTACATGGGCGAAGAATCCGGCATTGAATACGGGAGATATGTCGACTATTTATACGCCAAAGAAGAGTGTGCAGGTTGAGGTTAGGAAGAGGGATGACTGGGATGGGGAGTGGAGTTTGAAGATGGGGGAGAGCAAGACTAGAATTTCTCTCGCTTCTGGTTAAAATTGGAAGCTTATGTTTTTTTTTTAATTTTCTGGAGTGGTTTAGGCATTAGATATACATCAATTGAGGTTTAAGTGGATTTCTGCGATATATGACCATGACCGAAGAAAATGGATGATGGTCACTGCTCAATGATCAGTCTTGCGTAGAACAGTGACCGACGTGAGTTTAACTTTAGATATTGCCTTCCGAAAATGATTCGCAACACGAAAACAATTTTCGCATCACTCCCAGTCTCATCCCCGATTTGAATCATGTGCAACATGACTCACCAGTAAGCTGACTATCAGGGTTACGTCCATCACCAAAATTCGGACTAACCCCCCTCGGGCACCCGATAATTCCGAGCTGAAACCCTCACACGACACGATTTTTCACTTCTAAACCACTCAAGCCGTGATCATCCGCAGAAGCCTTATGAGGCTGAAAATAGTCATCATCTGCCTTGATTCCATAGACCGCCACTAGGTTGCCTCAAACCGCTCATCCAATTAAATCATCGCATTCGACAAATGTTATCCACTCCTGGGGCTGAGTAATTAATTGATGCAGGTTTGATGAGGGGGAGTCATACCCGCACAGCCGGCTGTGCGTTTAGAGTCACGTGAATTCGCACAGCCGGCG
>PVQB02001570.1:0-20809 GCA_002980475.2 Fusarium beomiforme | reverse complement strand
CACGATCCAGCACCTCCACAGCGCGTGCATTCTGGCTTTCTACTTCTGGTGCGCCGCCGTTTGTCATGGCCTCGCCTGCTGAGCTGTTTGTGCGGGCGCGCGCGCGAGTTTGGATTGAGGGTTCGGGCGCGTTGAGGAGTTCGCTGGGGGCCACGTCGCTGTCGAGGATGGAGGCGCGACGGGCGCGGACGCCGCCTGGGACGGGCATTGCTGCGTCGCGGTCGGAGTTGAAGTTGGGGCCTGTTGGGGATGCGGCGTTTGTGAGACGCCATGTAAGAAGGGGGTCATGAATGAACTGTGGTTATTAGTACAAGATCTTCAGCGTGGAGATGGTAGATGACTCACCGCTTCTAGAACAGCCATGACGCTCTCTTTGTTGTCGCGCAGAACTCTCATCACGTTCTCGCATGTAATTCTGAAGCTGCCTTCGATATTGCTGACCTCCATAGCATAAGTCAACATGCGAGTGAGACGGAAAGGAACCCTCTCGGGGTACTTTTCTCGCTTCATAGCCACCTCGAAACAATCACCGAAATCGATATGAACGATCTTTCCAGTGACGCGATCAAGCATCAAGTTGGAAGGATGACGATCACCCAAGCCAAGAATATATCCCACCATGGACATAACACCAAGAGAACGAGTGTAGTTCGTTCGTCTCTCGAGCCAAGCCTCAGAAGACTTGGACTTGAGCCAGAGAACACGGTACAAATCTTGTCCCGTGGTGTTGTCCAGTGCATAACCAAACACCTCGACTTTCTGCATCAAGGTAAGGTTATCGTAGTCAGGCGCCATCTGAAGCATGATGCGGTGTTCAATGTTGAGCAGGATCTTGCGACTCTCACGATACTCCCTAATAAGAACGTGCAGAGTGTCGCTGTTGGGAACCCACCCGAGCAGACCGCTATTCTGCGAGAGGGGGATGGCAGGGTAGCGCTGGATGTTGAGATGGCGCTTGAAGCACTCCGAGTCGTGGGCCAGGAGGGTATTGCATAGGCCGAATAGCTGCATAACTCGTTCGTCCTGACGAATATCCTCATGGCCCTTGAGCAAGAAAGCGTACGACTTTCCGTCGCTACCGTTGATGTTGAGCTTTCGTGGGCGCTGCTTAGAGTTGATAACACTAAACGTCGTGTCAAAGGACATTATCCTCACGATCGGCTGTCCGCTCTTGTATGTACCGGGCACTGCTAGGTCCAAGTTCTTGGCGTTGAGGAGCTTGGGCGAGCAGTATGTCAACTCCAGGGTGGTGACCTGAGGTAGCTGCCTACTTATTCTGCGGAATACCTGATAATACAGATCCCACGCCTGGTTCAGATCGTTGACGTCTTGGCTTGTCTCGTACTGTCGGCACCAGTCTTGTGCCTCCTTGAGATCTCGGCCGAATGCTTGTGCAAAAGATATCTCACGGAGAGTCTCAGGGCCGCGCTCTAGTAGCTCGTGTAGAGGTTCAAGCGTGGCAAACATGCCCTCAATGTTGTGATCACCAAAGTACAAGCGCGAAGCCTCTTCCAATCCCTCGTGCCAGAGTTCGTGCCATAAGACAGCTACACGAATCAGTTCATGGCTGACCGTGTCCGCTTGGGCGACCAGGTTTGCGCTGTGCTGCCGCATACTATCCATAATTTGAGCTGCAGAGCGAGATCGGCGTGTGTTCTGCCAAGATTTCATGGCGACAGTAAGGGGATAGACCAAAGCCTGAGGATGAGCCCGTCCAACATCAGCGAGAAGGTTGTGCACTGATTGCTGGACTCGTTTGTTGGGCTGGTTGATTCGTGCAATCAGTTGAGGGATGACTTCGAGCCATGTGTCGACGCTGACATTTGCAAAGCCTTCCGTCACGGCTGCATTGACATCTGCGCTTCCACCATGCGTGAACCAGAGTGTTAATAGTCGGAGAGTATCCTGTAGCGAGCTTCCCTGAGAGAGTGCGATGGACTTGAAGAAGCCCTTGACGGCCGGAACAACGTGGTCAATCACCATAGTGTGGTCCGCCCTTGACACGTGTCCCTCGTTTCCAGCTGTGATGGTTTGCACGATCTCAAAGTTGGCCAGCGCCCAAGCATGCCAAGCCTTGTACCATCGAGGGTTGTACTTAGTCGCCTGAGAATACGATGTAAGAATGTCCTGCACTTGTGTGTACTGCCAATCATCCTTGTTGAGCGCAATTAGCCACTCTCCCTGTCGCAAGTAGCACTTGGCCAACAGGACTGTCTGATCATACAGCGCTCGCTGGGTCTGGGGGCTCATAAGAGCAGGATCCATCGAATTCTGGAATCCATAATCGCCAGTGATGTTAACGTCGCTACCAGCTTGGGCATTCAGATGAGCCTTAGCAACCTCCAGTCGGTGAGCAGCATCGTTAGTAAACTTGCGCAGACAGTACAGTGTCTTCTCGGGGATGTTCGCCTTCTTGTTAGCGGGTAATTGCTGTCCGAGATCCCACTGATACTTGAGCACAGCGTAGATAACCTGCGCAGCTGGTGGATTCCTGGGACCAGGTCCAGGCTGTCGCTGTTCACTCCAGTAAGGTATCGTGGATATCAAAGGAGCGTCGGTTCCGATAAGTTGCTTGAGCGACTTCTCGGCCAGTCCCATTCGTCCAGACTTGCGGCAAAGGTTGGCAAATTTGATCCACATGTGCATATTCTCTGTAGGTGCGATCACGATGGCACGTAGTCTGAGCATACGCTGCCAAACTTCGACGTTCCTCTGACAGCCCTTCAATCGCGTCTCCCAGGTTCGTCGCATTATAGCCTGTTTCTTCTCGTCGCATTGCTTGTAAACGATGAGCTCCTCAAGTTCAGCAAGCATTTGCACTCGAACGACGACCTGGTATGCTCGGTTATACGACTCACTAACTAACGCACTCAACTCGGTATCCAGGCCTTCGCGAGCTTGTTGAACGCAGGCAATCGCCTCGCGGAACTGATTGCGATGGAGCGCCAAAATCGCACCAAAGAATGATCGATCGGGTGAGTACCTCTTAAGCGATGAGAGGTAGTTGTCCATAGAATCCCACTTGTTCAGACCCCACGCAGCGGCTGTCGCAAGCGGCGCAATCATTCTCTGAACTTCGGGCGTAGAGTTGGCCCACGTGCTGCCAGTCAATGAAGCCAAAGCCTCCCACTCTCCCAAAGCATGCAAACATCTCATCTTACCCATGACAATATCAACAGGTATAGCTTGATCTTCAGGTATCTCCTCCTCACGCTTGTTATAAAACGCAAGCGCCTCTTCCCAACGTTCCAGCTTCTCAAACCAGGTTTCTCGCAGCTGAATGCCTTCTTTATACAACTGGGCTTTGCGGAGAATACCAATGGCAGCGTCGGACTGTTGAAGCTGATTGTTGATAACGATCAGAGCTTCAACTGCACCGCTGCTCTGGTCTTGAAGGAACTCGAGCTCCTTGTAGTGCAAGGCCTTTGCGTATGCGTGACAGCGAGCTGCTTCCCTACCGAGAACTCGAATATCGATCGGCAAAGCCTTGTCGTCATGCTCCATAAACTCGGCGAGGTTAAGTAGGAGGCCAAGCAGATCGGGCGGCACATTCTCGGATTTTATAGCGCTCTCAATGTTCTGGATGAGCTCGTCTTGGAATTGTTCATAGAGCTCGCTCCAGCAGGATACGAATGCCGAATTGAAGAGCTCTCGAGCAAGAGGTAGATAGACACTGGCGAGGCTGGCACAAGCTCGAAGCGCGTGGTTCGGTGACTCAGTAAGTAGTGTTGTACTGAACCGTCGCAGCCACTCCTGCCAATCCTCCTTTGTAGACTTGCCCTTGGTATCCCAGGCAGCCTTCAAATGAATAGCATTCATCTCCAGCTTCTTCGTGCCCTGGTCGGCAAAAGGAGTCTCGTCTGCGCCATCGCCGAAGCCAGCTCCAGAGCTCAAGTCTTGTGGCAGAACCTCTCCCTTCTGGAGTTTGCTCACAAGCAGCTCATAGTTGGCGTGCTGAATCTGGTGCTGATTGATGACTTTGTTGACAGTCCCCATAAAGTGCAGATAGTCTTTGCCCAGCTGTTGGATGAGCGCACAGAGCGTATCTAGAGCAGCAGTACGGAGTGGAGGCTCGCCCATGTCCAAGACACGTGTAAGAGGGTGAATGATCTTCGCAGCAAAGTCGTTAAGGTTCACTTGGCGAGAGATCTTGCCGATCGTATCAATAGCCTGCTTTCTGATGAAGGTAGGCTGACCCTGCTTCTCAAATGTCCTGACAATGACGGGAATGATAAGATGCATGTACTCCTCAGCGCTAGCACCAAACACCAAGAAAGCGTGCATGACCCTTTCCGAGGGTGTACGCTTGGCAGAAGTATCCTTATCCAGAACACCAAGCATAAGTGGTAGCAGGCCAGCCAGGTAAATCTTGAATTCACCCTCAAGTGACCTTGAAATGGCCTCGACAAGGGACAGGATCGTGGTCTGTAGCGATGGTGAGGTGTGCCAGTACTCTTGTAAAATCTCGACAATCGACGGCAAGTAATTTCTTATATGTTGCCGCACAATGCTAACGAGAGTAGCCAATTGGTTGAAGTAAGACTCAAGTCTCGTCGAGGTGGCTGATCGTATCACTTGGAGGAATGCCGGTATGATTCTATCAAGGAACGAAACACACTCCAAGCCCAGGGTGCGGAAGATGTTCATAATCGCTTCAATAACAGCCGCGTGGTGCTGAACTAGTGAAGAGTCCTTCAAGATCTGAAGAAGAGCATTAATCACAACAGTCGGGAAGTACTCTTTGCTGGAGGGTGTCAGCCCAGTCATCATGAGGGAAATATCGGTCATTTGGTTGGCCTCGCCACTTCGCGAATCGGGAGTTCGTTCTTCGGCCTGATTTGATGTTAACAGCTGGAGCAATTTTCGCCATTTTGCGAGATTTACCTGATGTTTGTAAGGGTCGAGTGCACCCAGGATACCCATCAATTTAATGGTCTCCTGTCGTAAAGGTACGCGTTGTCCTTCGGTTCTGATGATACTTTGCAAAATTTCGAGCAGTTGGGGGTATTCGATGTATGGTTGAATAACATATCCTGAATTGCTTGCGAGTTGTCCCAAAGCATGCAGTGCAGCCTCTCTCTTTGCGTTGGAGCTCTGGTCCTGTAACGCATCAAGAATGATTGGCATCAACTTGTCCTTGTATGGCATCATATCCTCACCACCAACAGTAGCAAGCTCACCAATGGCCTTGAGAATGGTAGCAGCGACTGAAGGGCTGTTGTCCTTTGCTTTGGGGAGAAGAACTGAGATCATAGGCTCAACGTATGGCTTGATGAGAGATTGCGCATTCTGAACCAAGAGGCTCAACAGCTTTGCACTCTCCTCCTTGTTACGAGCGACATCGGAAAATTCGAGCTCTGTAAGCATCTGAATGAGAGTCTTTCGTAGTGAAGGAATGACATATGCTGGGTTGTACCTAGCCAGGCGGCCGATGATGGAGATGGCGACTTCTCGGATGGAGAAAACTTCGTCGTTGAGCGCAAAGAAGAGGATTCGGATGTTTTCAGCCTTGGCCAAGTGCCTGTCGAATCGTTCGTCAAGAGCCGCCAGAACTGTTCGTCTGATATTCGGTTCAGGATCTGAGACTCCGACCGTGAGAAGTTTCTCTATCACATCGCCCACGACTTGAAGCGCATGGTAACTGGTCTGGTTGACGATCGGATCGCGAACGTACAATTGACAGCATGTCAAAGCCGCTGCCTCACGAATTTCTGGATCCTCATCTTCAACGTACTTGATAGCGACATCTCGAACGAATTCGTTCAAAACATGTCCCGAGAAATCGAAGCTACCAAGAGTGTTGAGCGCCAACTTGACCTCAGCCTTTCGGTGCTCATAAGCATGGGGATCTTTTGCGTCTTTCGGAATGATGGGAACTGAGTTGAGAGTGTTTGGCTGTGGAGCACCAAGGGGTTTGAAGGGTTCGCCGCAGAGTACCATGCTGAGCATATCGAGCAATCTCTCCTGGATTGTCGGTTTGACGGGAGGGATATAGAAGGCCATGTCGACAAGGGCTTGGGTGAGCTTGGGCGTGAGGTCGCATGCAAAGATGGGATCTAGGAGTGCCTCCATGTATTTGCTCAGTGTCTGACCGACAGCTACAGCAAGGCGGCTGATACAGTCAAATACGGGATCAACTGAACCTCTTTTGCGAGACTGAACGCTGAGGCCCTCTCGCACATAGATCAAGACACCATCGAGGTACGGAGCAATGGCGCTTTTGACAGAATTGGCAATGTTACCGATGGCAAGGAAAGCATCGTTTCGCTCCTTGTCCTTCTTCAACATGCCGGACAAATACACCATGAATTTGTGTAGCCAAGCATGCGCAAAGTCAGCCGGCGAGTAGCTCGCAAGATCTGGGATCAGGAGAACCACAGTCTTTCGAATAGTCGGATCTCTGTGATCTTTGTGCTTGAAGACAATTTCGCATGCCTCTTGGTAATGTTCTTGCATGTACATCGCTCCCTGCTCGAGAAGTTCCTTCAGAACCAGTAACGAACCATGAATCGATTCGACCGTGTTGACCTTGAGACCCGATTTCGACTCGTTGTAAATTTTATTCATCCAGAGTTGCTTCATCTCTTGGTCTCGTTCGCGAAGGATTCGGAAGCAGGCGCTAACTGTTTCCGCCGAAGTCGCCCGAATAAGCTGTCGAGTATCTCGCAGTCCTATCCAGATCCAGTCGAAGATTGTCGGGATATATTGATACATCAGTGTCGGGGCGCTTCGGGCCAATTCGCGCAAGACAAGGACTGCACTGTATCGTCGCTCCTCCACGCGGTCATTCTGTAGCCATTCAAGAGCGGTGTTGACCTCCGAGTCCACTACTTCTGAAATCATAGATCCGCCGGGTCGACATAGTTTTCCGAGCGCGATCGCAGCTGGTTGCATAGGGTTTATGTCTTTGCCTCGAAGAATCGTCTTGAGATTCTGTGTGAAACGCGTGTATTTGACGCCGATGTCGACGCCTTCGAAATCGATGAGCGCATCTAAGGCATAGATGCCTCCGAGTCGCTCGGACGAGTCGCTGCCATGTGTAATGAGCTGCGTAATCTTGTTGTTGACTGAGTTGTAGAAAGCCTGGAATTGTTCGGGGCTGAGGTCTCGATGGCAAACAGCCACAAGCTCGCGAAGCTGTACGGCGGATCGTTTTCGCAAATCGTCGCTTGTTCTGTGGAAATATTAGGCCCCCTTGCCCTACCAATCGTCACATGGTGCAACCGACCTTGATCGAAGACCGCGGGAGATTTGCTCCAGTCGCTCTAAGGCGACAATCTGTGCCTGCGCCATGATGCCGTCGCGGCACTCTTGTGTGAGCGTTTAACGTCGCATGTACTCGAATATCGAGCGCTTGTGTGGGTGAGAGGTTCTTCGAGGCGGGTTCGAGGTGGAGGGGGAGATCGTAATTAAGCTTCAAGCGTGGGTGCGCGTGCACGTGTCGTTTTTTGTGAAGGCGACCGAGAGTTTTCCAAAATATGAATACTGAGAGGAGATGCTCAGATTCTTAGGGCGCCTTCGAGTTAACGATCGCGGTCAGGTATTAAGAAAGGTGCAGAGCACCTGGGGAGGTTGAAGTTGGAGGTTGATGAGCTTGGGTCGGGCGGAGGTCATAGATGGATCGAGGTTTAGAAATGGCGGGTCAGCAGTGGAGCGCTACTGAGGTGTCATTACAGTGTCAATCGCTATCTGTATTGCTCAGACAGCTACCTTTGAGTAGAATTGAATTGGCAATATACTAACATCTAATACCATGATAATACAAAAGTGCGTGAAAATTTACTGCTACTTTAGATCTTATTTCTATTAGGAGTTTGTGCAAGAAAATGCTGTGTGTTCTTCTGCAAATCATACAGTATGTCTCCATTTCCATACTGTACCGCTACTCCAAGATATTTCTTATCCTTATCGATAAGCGGCATCTCGATTAAATTCTAGGATTCGCCTCAGTCTTCCAGAATTCGTAACTCATTCATCTACATATATTTTTGTCACATCTATTCCTACGTCTCTTGCTGCCAATCACAGTCACTGCGGAGGCTGTATCATTGCTACAACATTCTCCTACTGAGTCCATCGTTTTCCACGACCCGCGGCTGTTGTCAACGGCCATCGACTCATCAATCATGGGTAATGACGGCGGCTCCATCCCCAAGCGTCGCGAACTTGTCAAGAATGCCGCGCGCGCTCCTACTACCTCCGAACTCAAAGCCACAGCGCTTGAATCACTCGCTCACGCCTGGGCGCACTGCGCTTTGAGCGGCGAACCCCTCGATGTCGATACTCTTGTCTCTGACTGGCGCGGCCGTCTGTACAATTACGAAGCAATCCTCAAAGGTCTCATGCCCTCCGATGAACCAGTTGATGTCACCCCTGCGAGTCTGGGCATCAAGTCGCTACGAGATGTTGCAAAACTAAAGGTTTCCAAGAATGGGGACAAGTGGGTATGCCCCATTTCCATGAAGGAGCTGGGTCCTGCTGTCAAGTCTGTCTACTTGGTACCTTGCGGACATGTCTTTGCAGACATAGCTATGAAAGAGATCCAAGAAAAGACATGTCCAGAGTGCGGCGCCGAATTTGAGCAAGACAACATCGTCCCTCTCCTTGCAAGTTCCGAAGCGGACATCGAGCGATTGGAAAAGAGGATCGAGAACCTGAAGACTCAAGGACTTACACATACATTGAAGAAGGACAAGTCGGAAAAGAAGAAGAAGCGCAAGGGCGACGATGTGGAGAAAGAGGACAAGGCTACAAAGGAGAAGAAGACAGAGGATGCCAGAATCAGCGGTATCAATAACTCGTTCGCCGCTTCGTTAACGGCAAAGGTATTAGCGGAGCAGGATGAGAGGAATAAAAGAAGAAAGTTGGTGGCAGAGTCGGCGAGACGGGAGACTGCTAGAGGTTAGGAATAGGACTACAGTACATAATGATACCCAAAACAAATGAAGATTCGCATCGTCAGTGATTGTTTGCCGTAATTTTGGATGTGGATCACAGTGCTTATTTTTGGGATGGTGTTCACTGCTGCGTCTTGTTGTCTGGCTTCTCTGCTGACTGGAACGCAGCGTTACAACCGTCGAGGATTGCGCCCTGTCGTGAAGGGGTGGGAAGCCATTAGAGTAAAATTCAAGCTTAAATAGACACAGAATATTGCAACGCTCAAAAAAAGGTGTATTTATGAGGAGTTTGAACAATCTCGCAAGACTCATCAGCATACAAGAGATGGTTTAGGGTAGTTCAGCCCATCTAATTACCAAGCTTGAGAGGCCAGAGCCGACACGATATGTTTAGATGGGAGCGAGATATAATGACACGATTAGAGTCTGGTGCCACCATTCAATCGTAAACAATACACTGGACTGTCACAACGAAGACAAAAATGGGACACTTCATGGCAGAAAGATAGTGGGAGTTGATGAACAAGCATCATCTGGGGCATTAAAATAACAAAGTCTATAAACAAACAAATCAAGGGTATAGAATGCATAAAAGCACACCCAACACGTCCACTCATCATTCATAACGGTACTCGTCACCTATATCTTCAACATTTCAAAAACTCCCTCGTAACCTTCCACGACGTCTCTCCCGGATCAGGGTTTCTGAAGAACGTTACCCAAATCCCTCCCTCGTCCGCTGGCCCAATGAGGGCATTCTTGACCCGTCGACTCTCAGCTATACCATATGGCGACTCAAGGCTCTTTGATTTGAGTGCTGCAGAATCGAGGTGCTGGATGCCATCAAGCGCTGCTGATATCGGCGACACGGGCTCGGGCGTGGGAGTAGGAGATGAGCGACTAGACGCCTCACTGTACGGCGAACCGGTGAGGATTTCTTCAGGTGTTGGATCGCTAAACGAAGGTGGAGGTGCAGGGAGAACTGGGGGTTTTGAGATGTCGACCTTGATCTTGTTTGGATTGCATGTGTAGAGATCGAATGAAGCGTTTGCTTCAGCAGATAATTCGCCCAAAGCGCTGGCACTTGGACCCACGATGGGATCCATTGTCAAGTCGAGATCAAGAGGGCACTCGAATTCTGATTCCTCCATCTCGATGCTTCGTGCAGCGATGACTGCTGTTTCGCGAGCGTGCCAGAGATTCTCTCTGCGATTGCGCATTTGGTTGCGTGTAAGAAGTTTGAGAGCTGCACGGCGGAGAAGAGGATGGCGACACTTGATAGCGGTCCAGTAAACAGGGGGTATGATCTCTGTTTCGAAGCTGAAAGGCTCAAGCTTCGCGTTTGTTGGCACAGATCCGATAATGGTGGATGCAAGAGTGATGATGTTTGCAAAATTCGGTATGTACAGATCGAACTTTGTCTCGTCTGTGTCCAAGGCTATGGAGACCCAGATGAGAGTCGACTGGTGGTAAATTCGGAGGACATTCAATGAGTTCTCTAGGGAAGAAGACTGAGGACTCATTGATGTGAGTACAGTAAAGGCAGCATGCCATCGACTCAGCTGCGAGAGAATATGTTGCTGCTCATGCTGGAGATTTCGGATCTCTTCTGGCTCAGCATTTGGATTGAAGATTGGCCCTCGAGCGCTTGTGCTGAACTGCAAACCATCATCCAACAGCAAATAAAGAGCATAACGAGCTTCTTCAATGCTGGCAAAGACAGCAGGCATTTCAGTCCAACTCCGTAGATGAGCTGGAATAGGCGCAGGACGGCTGCCAAAGAGAAAGCTCGAGAGACTCAGTCGAGCGTAGATAGGCACGAGAGAATGCTTAATCATCTCCATAGCCGGTGAGCGGCCGCCACTGAGAGTAGAAAGGATCTGTCGTCCTTGGCAGATATGCATCTGCGCAGCCGTATCGCGATCAATCAAGAACTCGACACATATGAACAAGACGCAAACAAGAAGCGGTACAACAGACGGTTCACTCCTCTGTCCCCAATTTCTAAGCGAAGTAATCGCATTTCCATATTCTCGAAACGCAAACCTTGTATCGATAACCCGCTGACTTTTACTCTTGACCTCAACAGCTTCATGTAAACTGCTGATAGCGAGAATAGCATGGCGCACCGCGGGCTCAGTGGTGCTCATCTTGAGGACCACGCCGCCCCAGAAACTAGCATCGATGGGGCCCGAGAGTACTTTCGCAGTGCGTAAGCGATAATGATCAAAGGCGCGTACTTCTAGGTGAGATTCAAAGCCTGGTGTTGGAGAGAGTGATGTGGGTTCTGGTGAGGAATTGGGAGAGTGACGGTAGCCGTCGCATTGACGACCTGTTTTGATGCACCGTAAACAATAAGGCTTAGCTTCTGCATGTTGTTAGAACAAGATTGGGTATATGCATGGAGTTTGTTTACCATCGCATTTGACCTTGCGTATTCTAGAAATTATTAGTCCATGTCTTAGGATGCAGTGAATGGATTACTGACTTGCAGGTAATGCAGCCAGTCCGCACTTTCTTACTCCCCTTACGGCCCGAAGCCTTGGGGGTTGATTGAGACGGGGCAGAATACATGAGCCTAGCAATGCTTGTTAAGAACGAAAATTGATAGAGCTGAAAGTGAGCACGAGACCAAGAGTCCGAGATCAAGAGTCCGAGCCAAGAAATGAAAGGAGCCTTTGTGGGTGAACGTGGTGACTTTATTTGCTTGGGTGCCCGGTGTAATTGTAGGGGCCTAGGCTGAATCCTTTCCCCCACAGCTTTGGTGATCCTTGCTTGATCTTGACGCGGTGCTTACAGCCCCTCGGCAGTGTATGGGAGCTTATTTGCTGGACAGGCGCTGGAATCGGGGGTTCTAAATGGATTGCGGCGCAGTAGCTTGAGCTTGGGAGGAGAATGAGGCGGAGCTGGTGATGGGGTATAGGATTGATATCTGGAGGATTGATGATGATTCATAATGGAACTTTACGATATTAACCTTATTGGTAGCCAGAAATATGTTACTTTATATTGGACCGCTTCTTGTTCTATGGTGGTTAATATGGTCAATTAGTATAGCGGGTGCGAGCATTGACAAGATTAGAGGGAATAGATATCAGTCAACGTTTCGCTTTCGTACAAAGAAAGCTCAGGTCGCATAAAATTAAACTTCGGAGGAACACCAACCAATAGAACTAATAAAGGTAAAGAAAAGAAACTCAACGGCTGTCATTATCCACGATAACTACCGTCCCCGCCCAGCGCCTCAGCCTTACAGCATGTTACAGCACTCCACAGCTCCAATCCTTTACCTCCTCACTGATTGGTCTGCTCGGACTCAGGACCTCGGACTCAATCGTAGGCGCAGTCAGCACAACACGGACGCTAAATCCTTCGACATCAGTTCGATTTCCTCATTTGGATGTGTCTCTGCTCGCACTCACTGTCCGAGATTAATGCCAAGATTCATAGTGATGCTATACGTAAAATATAGTGAGATTCTTAGCTTGAGCCTTGAAGATTGGAGAATTAAGGTAGCTTGTCAGGATTTACGCATTGGAATATCGAGTTAAGCCATTTGTGATCTGACGGTCCTTGAGTTGATATGTATATAACTAGGACAATCCGTCGTGTTACACTCATGCACTTTTTTACAAATCATCACTCGCCATCCCTTCATTCTCTTAATGATGCCCTCTCTTCCAAAACTCGCAGCTGTAGCTGCTGCGTCCTTCACCCTCATTGACGCAAAAGCCTGTCCTCCTCTCGGCGCGGTCTTTCCAGCCCCTCAATCCCCAAGCCAAAGCTCCATCGTCAAAAAAGCAGCATTCCTCCTTAGAAAAGGTCTCGATAGCGAGATTGGCGCTCTTTTCAACACCTCCGCCCTCTCCATCGGCGTAAAGTCCATTCACGAAGATGAGCCTTTGTTCACGTATCAATGGACACCGCCTAACCCCGGCGAGGGCGCTGAGAAAATTGATGAAGATACAGTCTTTCGAATTGCTAGTGGTTCAAAGCTTTTTACGGCTTTGGCGGCACATATTAGTGATAAGATTGACTTGGAGGCTTCGGTGCTGAAGTATCTACCTGAGTTGAATAAGACGGCTGGTGATGATGATATATTTTCGTTGAAGTGGGAGGATGTTACAGTTGGATCTCTTGCTAGTCATCTCTCAGGCGTCGGTGTGGATAGTAGGTCATCTCATCTACATGATGCTTCTTTTACTGACGGTAAACAGTGGCTCAGGATCTTGCAATTGTTGGTTCCGCACCGTGGCAGCCATTCGGCTTGCCTGAAGTCCCCAAAGGAAAGGGCCCCAACTGCTCTGGTCTCCCTGGTACTACTCCTTGTACCAGAAAAGATTTGCTTGAACAAGTCAACCTTCGACGTCCGGTTTATGCCCCGTTCACCAACCCCATTTACTCCAACATCGGTCATGCTCTTCTTGGTCTTGTCATCGAGGCTGCTGAAGACATGCCCTTTGAGGATGTTATCAAGCGTGATATTCTTGATGTTGTTGGTATGAAGCACACTTATGTCGACAAGACACCACCTGCAGACGATCTCTTCATTCCCTATAAGGAGCCAACCTGGAATGCTACTCTGGCTGTTTTCGACTCGTAAGTCAGCCGTGTAGGAATGATTACCTTGACTAACTGTCTCTAGTGCTGGTGGCATGTTCTCTTCTGTCTCCGACATGCTTCTCCTCGCCGATGGCATCCTGAGCAACAAGTTTCTCACTCCTGTCCAGACCCGCAAGTGGATGAAACCCGAAGCCAACACTGCTTCCTGGGGTTATCAAGTCGGAGGTCCCTGGGAGATTCTTCGCGGCGACAACATTACCTCTGATAGTCGACTTATCGACATCTACACCAAGAGCGGTGATCTTGGCCTTTACCACTCCCAGACCGTTCTGATTCCCGACTACGACATTGTTATCTCAATTATGTCTGGCGGTCTCGAAGCTTCCGCTAACCCTTTTGTTACTGGCACAATTCTCAGCGCCGTTCTTCAGAACCTTCTTCCCGCTGTCGAAAAAGTCGGCCGTGATGATGCAAAGGAAGCATTTGCAGGTGATTATGAGGATAAGGAGACCAACTCAACCATAACTTTCTCAATGGACAGCGGTCCTGGTCTCAAGATCAAGAGCTGGCAGATACGTGGCTTCGATGTTTTGAACAACATCGGAAACTACAACTTTAACGCCCTCGAGTCCAACGCCTCTACAAAGACTCCCTACGTCGATGCTAGAGTATATCCTAGCAACCTGAACAAGAAAGGCCAAACAGCCTGGCGCGCCGTTTTCGACAGGACAAATTCCACCGAGGAGGCAGCGTACGATAGCGCTCTGTTCTTCAAAAACGGATCATGCCAGACCTGGTTCCAGCAAGATCGCATGGTATATGATTACCTGCCTCTGGATCTATTCGTTTTTGTGGAGGGTGAGGAGGGTATCAGTGAGGCTGTCAGGAGTCCTGCTTTCAATGTTACTTTGACAAAGGTACGACAACCTGCGGAGAAGAAGGCGACGGATGAGAGGAATGCTGCTGGTGAGACTGAGCGCGTTGGAGTGCTTGGTTTTACGCTTGTAGGTGTGGCGGCGTTGATGAGCTTGTTCTAATAGGTTTGCAGGTTCAGTCCAGTTCCAGGTATTAGAGATAGTCTGGGTCGATATGAGATGGAAAGACTTAGTTTAAAATTGTCTATAACAGACTCTTGTATTTTATACATAATAATTCCAGACATTAGATGAGACACGTTGCGCTGCGTGAGTCGAACCAATGGCCATAAAATTCGCAAGTTACTGCGGAGTACTGGAAGGTTATGCTCGTTGACGTGGCTCAGGTTTGCCTTGTAATAGCTTAAGTGGCACTTGAAGCAAACTAGCGTCACTGCCCAGGCATCAATGGCCTCTGACTCACGCGGAGTGGCTTGAAACCGTTAATAAATAGCTGCGGCACTGCATTTAAGCCCCGAAACATGGTCATAGCGGATCAAAGATGCTAGTCTCGGCCCTGGCACTTAATGCCGTGATTGGCTAACGCGTAAAGAAAGCCGTCTCAAGATGGCAGTTGATTATGGCTCTGTCTGCCTCATGTCATTTACGAGATGAGGCAGCAAAGCAAAAACGGCCTTGGCAAAAGGATATAAAGCGTTCAAGGCGTCTCAATCGTCTCTATCCTGTCTTTCCAACTATTCATGCTATAGAAAGCAACCAATTCTCAGAAAGATGGATGACCAGCAAGATAGTGTGATGAGCCAAGGCCTCTTCATCGGCCTTTTGGAAATGATATTTCCCGGCATGACATATCTCCCCTACTTTGCAGCTTTCGCCTTCATCATCAAGTTCGCATTTGAATCTTGGTCAGAAGCCATCACCGCCCGCTTCATCTCAACCGTCGAGATTCATGCTCAGGATGAGACATACAACTATCTTATGAACTGGATCTCCCGAAACAACATCTCCCAGGACAACTACCGCCTACAAGCTTCCGCTACACTAAACAACTCTGCTTTCAACTGGCCAGATGAGGCCGAGAATGAGAATAACCCTGACGTCGATGGTGACGAGGAAGCTGATCCCGTGGCGAGACAAATCAACGAGATGCGATCCAAATCAGCAACATCTCTTTATAATGCCAAGCCCCTGTACTGGACCCCAGCGTTTGGTACGCATTTCTTCCGCTATGAGAACCGCATGCTAGCGTTTACGAGATCGCTTGAAGGCAGTAACTATACGAGTACACCACGACAGCCGGAGAAACTTTCCATTTCATGCCTGGGACGAGACGCTACAGTACTGAAACGTCTGCTGTACAATGCTCGCATCGACTTTTGCGAGAAGCAAAAGGGAAAAACTGGTATTTTCCGTGCTACCAAACTATACAGCGAAGATGAGATGTCTTGGACTCGATGCATGTCCAAGGCAACAAGACCTATGTCCACTATCGCCCTGGATGAACATCTGAAGCAGAATCTTGTCAAAGACCTCCGCCGATATCTTGATCGCCAGACTAAACATTGGTACGCGACAAGAGGTATTCCTTATCGTCGCGGTTATCTCTTCTCCGGTCCTCCCGGTACGGGTAAGACGAGTCTGACTCTCGCGGCGGCTGGTCTGATGGGTCTGGATATCTACATGGTTAATCTTAATTCTCCTCGAATCAACGAAGATAGTCTTGCGTCTCTATTTCAGAAACTGCCATATACCTGTATGGTACTGCTGGAAGATATTGACGCCACAGGCCTGGCTCAAAGACGAGGAGCAGATACGGCTACAATGGGAGCTAAAGGACGAAAGAAAAAGGATGCAGAGCGTCTCTCACTTTCTGGTCTTTTGAATATCATTGACGGTGCCGCTGCTCAAGAGGGACGCGTTCTAGTCATGACTTCGAATCATACCGAGAACATTGACCCGGCTCTTATTCGTCCAGGCAGAATCGATTTCACTATCAGCTTCCAGCTCGCCACCTCAGAGGCTGCTGAGACACTATTTATCCAGATGTTCGATGCCCCAGACGTGATCCATGAGTCGGAGAAGAAGGCTGTAAAATCTTTGCAAGACCAGGCACGAGAGTTCAGGGACAAGATTCCCAATCTTGCGCTTAGCCCTGCCGCTATTCAAGGATTTCTGCTCACACATCAGGAAGACCCTGAGGGTGCCCTTGCAGCTGTCGATGAGTGGGTGAAGCAGATCCTGGAGCAGAAGAATGTTGCCGTTTCTGTCCCTGAAGAAATTGAGGAGTCGGAAAAGGAATTCTCAGACTCTGAAGAGGAGGGCGATAGTGATGGAGGTTCTGATATTCAATATCGCAGATGACAAGTAGCTTTTAGTACACTGTAACATTGCAAAATTGTAAATCAGTTTTCCCTAGGAATATTTCCAACCCATAGCCTGTCTCCCTGCCTGTCCTGATCGAGCCCTGAGCACCGCCCATTATCGTAGATCTTTTGCATCTTTTCATTATACTGTCGCGTTATCGCTTTGAAATCTGAATTGTATTAGTAAATCCGAGCTCCTGGTAGAAGAAAGCTAAACAAGCTAGCATACTGAATGATAAAGTCATAAACTCGAACTTTTGAGGGTGGATACGTCTATGGCGAAGCTAAAAAGTATATATATTTCAGATGATCCACAAACTACGCTGGCTACTCTCAGACTCCAACCCTGTTCCAATGTCTAAGTCTAACCTTATAATAACTATCTAAAGCACAGCTCTCAAAAATTCTACCACATCATCCATGCCTTGGGGTGAGTTGAACCAGTGGCCTCCGGTGGTATACTCCCTCCATATCACATTCGCTCCAAACCCTTTCAATATCTCACACTGCTTCCTACCCCAATCCACCAATACTAACGGATCGTCGACGCAATGTTCCAAGAGCATAGGCGTATTCTTGAGAACGTCACTGTGAGTGGGGGACGAATGGACTTGAAGCGTCTTGCGCATCTCGTCAAGTGTTCGTCCAGCAAAGGGGCAACGCCCACTGAAACCAATAAAGGCGCCGAGTCGTTTTTCTGGGGTTGGGATGTCGAGGTTGAATAATGTGTGCACACTCGTTGCAGAGCCCATACTGATACCCATTAAAATGACCTTATCCCATCTCCCGTTCAAGTCACTTGCCTCCTTGGCAAGAATATCGCGAATCTTGGGCACGACTTCTCTAAGCCCTTCTGCCTGCAGATCTTCGTTTTCTTTAAAATTGCTCGTGTTCCAGACGTCGAACCATTGGTTCCACTCGTCGGGTAGACTGGCGCATTTTCTCAAAGGCGCTTGAGGAAACACCCATCGAAAAGAAGGAAATGCGTCAGCGAGCGTGCGGCCTTGAGAGTCGCGCGAGTATTGGAGCGAGTTGCAGAAGTTGGCGGCGTTATCTCCGCGGCCGTGCAGAAAGACAACGGTGTGGGAGTGCGTTTGGCCTTGGGCTGGGGGCACTTGAATGCTGCTGAGAGTAGAGTCCATCGTATCTATGATGATAAAGCTGTTAATCAAGTGAACGTTGGAGGGAATGTTAACAAGGGGAGAGCTCTTTATAATGTCGCTCAGGATAGGGCTCCACTTTATCGTGCTCTTCAGGTCAACCAACCAACCAATCAACCAACCAATCAACCAACCAACCAACTAGTTACCACGTAGGTGCCTGTCCAATGGTGTGATCTTTATGTTGTCGCCCATCGCTAGGCATTCACAAGGCACTCGAGGTAGTCAACTGCGCCCCCCTTGCACATCCTGGGTCCGCTCTCTTAAGCGCCTACATCCCGGAGGCTGTCCCAACCACGGATCTCGTGCATCTGTAAGTTCAAACTGCGGTACTAGAAAGCTATCTCACTTAAGACCTTCGATAAAGACTTAATAACTACCTAGTAGTAATATAGGTACTTATTTGGATACTTAGCTAAATTAGCTACATTAGATAATAGTTAATTATAATATAGAAATACTATTATATATTCTAATTCAGTTTGGCCAGGTAAGGTGGGCAGCAATTATCAACCTTCCAGACAGCATATGCCTGGCGGCTGAACTCAATGTCTCTGCTTTTGACGGCTGCCTCTGTACCCCGCACATATCAAAGGGCTATACCGCCTGAAGGGATGAGCTCACGAGATAACTGCAACTAAATCAGTTTTCGTCAAACCTTGACACATTTATCGCCCGCTTAAAAATGAGCTCCCAAAGATGCGACAAGTGTGCACCCATCACGACCGAGTTTATCCTCTCGCCCGAGTTTAAAGGGGCCGAACTCAAGCATTATGATAATTTCAGCATCCTGGAGCAGTCTGCGGCTGCAGGCTGCGACCTCTGCCGCCTGATCCGTCAGTACCTTATCCATCATGCTCCGACCGAGCCCCATTCTCAGACGAAAGTCGAGGATATAAACCATCCTATTACCCTCTCGCGTCCCCAAGGTTTCAAAGCCCTTGTCGTACGTATGGGACCCGTAGAGGCCCGTATGCACGACAGACACTCCAACGACATTGCCGTAAATGGAAAAGAGAGTCGCTCAGATACCAAGCCTATACACCGTAAGTCTAAATATCCTCAACTATCACCCGTTACAACACCACTGGTACTAATGGCTGCCAAGGATTCACGACAGAAAGTTGCCAGCGTGACGTCGATCAGTTGGCAAAGGAAGTTATTCGCCCTTGGATTGATCGCTGCTTTCTTAGTACTGGGTTTGACAACCCTCCAAACAACCTGCACAAGTACTGTATCGTGAAAAACAAGAGATGGAGCATGCCGCGAGCGAGAGATATACCTTCACTCCCTACTCGAGTTATCGATGTGGGACTCAATGGCACGACTCCTCACCTACGAGTCAGGCACCCTTGGACTCCTGCCAACAGATATGAAAGGGATCCAGAGTGCGCGCAATACCTCATTCTGAGCTATTGCTGGGGCCGTGGTAATGAAACGGCCAAGACGACGAAAGCGAATTTGCAAGAGCGGATGAAGAAAATAGATGTCAACTCTCTCCCCAAAACGGTCCGCGATGCCATCCATCTTACCCGAGCACTCGGAGAGCGCTACCTGTTTGTAGACGCTGTGTGCATTGTCCAGCCCTCTGGGGATGATAATGGCGATTGGCTGGCAGAGGCGCCTCGCATGGGCGACTATTATGGGAATGCGCTGTTCACCATTTCAGCTACCGGCGTAGCGGACAGCGCCGATGGCTTCTTCCATGAGAGAGCTGCTCAAAGGTTTCCTGAAGATTCATGCGCCTTGAGTCCGTGGATTACGACTGACAAGACAGAATCAATCTACATACATCCTAGCACACCTCTGTGGTGGAATTCCGTCGTCCTATCCCCTCTATACCAACGAGGATGGGCAGTCCAAGAGCGCGCGTTGTCGCCAAGAATACTGCACTGGACTGCGCATGCTCTTTACTGGGAGTGTTCAGGGATGAGAGCTTCGGAATACCGACCGGATGGCTTGACCATGGAGGAATCCCGCTTAGTTCATGAGAATCTCCAGAAGGAGGTACATATGAATCTTGGAACCATGATGAAGTATTCCAGGAACGAGATCCTCTGCTGGGCTTGGTACCGGCTGATAGAAAGATACACCTGGACTCGCTTTACATACACATCCGATAAGCTGATAGCTCTGGCGGGTGTTGCCAAGAGGACCAATGTCTACCATCCGGATCGATACGCTACAGGCATATGGAGTGAGAACCTTATCGAGGGTCTCGCTTGGCACACGCGGTATTACAAAACAAATGGCCCGCAACGACCGACGAAATATATCGCTCCATCGTGGTCTTGGGCGTCAGTCGATGCAACTGTCAAGTTCGTCGTGCTTGGTATCAGCAGTTGGGAATGGTTAGCCACTGTCGTTCAGGTGAATATAGTTCCGTCGCCTGGTGGTCAGAATGTGTCAAGCTCAGAACAGAAACACAAGTCAGATCCTATGGGCTGGAAACATGGCAAGGTCGACGATAATATTTATGGTTTTATATCTCGTGGTGAACTATCTATCAGAGGTATCATACGCGAACTCCGTTTTAATGTCGAACCGCAGAGTAGCAATCCTGGCTGCCTTTATTATACTTCAACTACAACTTCTACGACGAGCTTCCTTCCTAACACCCCGGAGAAGGTTCTTCTCGATGCTCCATTGGGAAGCAAATTTGCGTCTTCACGAACGTTTCATTGCCTGCTGTTCGGCCGACAGAAAAAAAGCATGTTGGGCTTAACACAACTCAGGGATGAGCGAGTTCTTACTGGGTATCTTATACTCGAGGCAACAGGAAAGCTAGATCAATACCGCCGTGTTGGATGGGCAGAGGTGATTGAATACAACTATACTTCTTTACTGCACCAAGCAGAACAAAAAATAATAGAAATAATTTAATTTAATATCCTTTTCTAAATTAATGTAAATTTCAAGTTAAATTAATTTTCAAAGCTATAAATATAAAA
>PVQB02001546.1:0-14809 GCA_002980475.2 Fusarium beomiforme | reverse complement strand
ACAGCTTGGCTTGCTAACTACGTTCTCACACAGCTTCAATTTGCCAGACGATGTCTTCGACGACGGCGAGAAGAAACCCCAGAAGAAGGCTGCGGCTAAGGGCTCAGCAAACGGCAAAAAACGGGGACCCCCAGAGGTATTTATGCATCACCGGGCGAATTCCCATTGCCGGCGAAGATGCGCTGTTCCAGATGGCACGTTCCTTTCAGCTATGGTATACTAATCCTTGTATAGGAGAACCCACCTCCTGCAAAGAGACAGCAAGCCTCGGTCGCCGCCGCAGGCTGAACATGATGGCGTATCTTACACTTCACAAGGAACTCTGCTCGACAAGGCTCGACTACTACTCAAATGTGCAATTTGCATAATACCCCCAAAAATACTAAGCATATCGGCAAGTCCATAAGAGGCAGGACGATCAGATCAGCCTGTGGCTGGTCACGTAACTAACATAAGATAAACAAAAAAAGTTCGCTTTCGACCAGACTGAACTGCATCAACTTGGTAAGTTGGCAGTCGCAGCCTGATGTATTAATGCATTATTGGCGGCGTTATTTCGATTGGAAGATTGAATAATCTACATTAATAGCAGCAGTAGCAGAGAGAGAGAGAAATGCACGCGTAGTGCATGGAAGGACAGCTGGCTAAATCATCATAAATGTTGTGTTTCATAACAACATATCTCCAAATTAGGAGCTATCTAGTCAGTCACCGGATCGAGCCAGTAAATTGCAGATCCTTGACAACATATTTTATCTGTACCTAGGAATTGGCCTTGCTAGATCAATACAAGCTTTTTGGGGCTCAATGAGCCTCAGGAGATTTGCTCCAAACCTCCTCTTGTCTCACTCCGGGTGTACTTGGAAAGTGAAAAGTACTCAGGATTACTCAGGTCTATGTAGATATGATGACTCGGCGTATAAGTTATTACAGATCATCTTCGTCATCGTCGCTGCCACTGAACCAGCCCTCTTGGTAGGCATCTGCAAGCTCAGCCAATCTATTGCCAAGATCCTCTCTTTCGTTGACAGCCACAAGTCGAGCAGACTCTGTCCGCAGGTTTCTGATGCGCTGCGCCAATGAACTGTTTGTTGATAGGGTGGTTTGCATGCTTGCGCCAGGATGGTTCGTGAGCTGAGGATAGATCTGGGGGTAGGCGTCCAACAAGGGGAACCGCAGAGATGAGTCGTATCTAATCCAGTGTCAGTAAATTTTGAGTAATATGGTCCATACAATAACATACTTTCGCACAATTGAATTGCCTATTATATGGCGTCCGCCTGGGGCGAGATGTCCAGGGGCGTCCTCGTCGGCATTCTCCAAGGGGTCCAGGTCTCGGTAAGACAAAAGCTCACCAAACACATGTTTATGGGTGTCCAGTCTAGTGATATGTTGTCGGCTCCAGGTGCGCCCTATTTGGAAGAAATCTACATTGACGCGGCTGTCTTCTGGCGAGTCCTTTGCAGGTGCCAGTGACATGCTGATGCTAGCCAGGGGCTGGTTGCCATTGACATTCAAGCTCTCAGCCAGGTCGTCGAGAGAACTGGGTTGCTCCGAAGAGCCTTGCACTAGCCTTGAATGCAATGTGGCTGTTTCGATTGCTGCAGCCATGACAGCAGACGTGTGCCAGGGTGAGCGGCGATCTAATGATACTCTAGCTGACAGGTCCTCTTCTGGTAAAGCCATAGGCACGACTGTCGTCGCTTGCGTACAGAGTTGCTCAATGCTATGGGCGATATTTGCAAGGCGTAGTTGACGCTTGGCTCTAGGCATGTCAAGCAAAGGGTTTTGGAGACCCCATGTCCAGATGGTTGTCTTTGGAAACTCATCCCTCAGCAACTCAAGATATGCAGATGCGTAGCCGCCCCAAGCATCATCGATAGTAGTAAAGACTTGGATTCCTTGCATTCTATCGCTCTCTTCTGCAAATGGTCTAAAGTCCCGATCGATGAGTTCGTGCTCTTTATCAAGCATCGAGAAGAGCTCTGTGCCCATAGAGAAACGCTCAAAAGGCATGGTTGTCGAGTTGAGCTCAAAGTCATAGAGCTGGACAAGTGAACGTGGGTGAAAATAAACTCGTGAGAAGTCCGACCAGTATCTCACATTCGATGTTGTCAGTTGAGCAGGTTCAGTGCCTGCATCGAGACTTTGTTGGTATTCGCTGAGGTCAATGGGTGTCTGCTTGTGAACCATTGATTGGCCTGACCTGAGAAGGCGTTAACAGGACACTGAGCGAAGGTCAAGCTGATTAATAATGGCCGATTTTTACCATAATTCTGCAGGATCTGGCTCGGCTTGAGCTTCGTATAGTGCATTGATCTTCCGTAAAGAGCCAAAGCCACCTTTGAGGTCGTATATGACTGTTCGTGGGAGAAATGTTTCTGAGCCATCAGCGCCTATACCGGCACGCCAGTGAACATTGTGATCTACGGGTGACTTTTCGTCGGTTGAGTATGTAAAGTATGATTCCTGTATGATAGTCAGTATCTATGCATTGCGCATTGACAGGGCACGTTACCTGGGCGTTCCAAAAGTGAGTGGCTGCATAGTTACTCAGCTGGCCCAGCTGAAGACTGATGATTTCACGCATTCCAATGCAGTGACTATAAGTTGTCCCTTGACTCCAACAATAAGTATCTTCTAACAGCTTATTGAATATAAAGAACGAGTTTGACTGGAGAAATGCCAATTGTGGAATGTCAAACTTGACTTGCGAAATCTTGGCTGTTTCGAGATGGAGCTGCGAAGCTACCCTACACGAATAGAGGGCATTTGTGGTTTTCAAGCATGTACCCTAATTACTACATTGGCTTATCTAATCATCCATTCTCTAATTGTAGAGGGACAGAATAAGATTCGCCCTGAAATGACTGCTAAGCAAGACATGTGATAATAGTACTTGTGCATTGAATCTCCTTTTTAGATGCCGACCAATATCGGCCTTGGGTGGTAGTAAGTAAGGGAGTGAGTGAGTGAGTACATTATGTCATTGGTAAATGTCGTACATATACTTCCCTCGCTCCGATATTACAAGACAATCACAGAGTTTGAAACATCCATCCATACTGTTCAACCTCTCTCCATATCATAACAATTACTTTATCATCCAGCAATGTCACAACAAATCGCTGCAGCTGAATCTAACGCCAACGCTGGCTTCTGGAAAGAACTCGACTCTTGGAAGACACCCGTAGCGAAAGAAGTTGGCCCTACCGTCGAGGTTGGATCAAAAGCGCCTTGGTCTCAACATCTTCGTCTTCCAGATGGAAAGCCTACTCTTGTAGTATTTCTCCGGCATTGCGGATGTCCTTGTATTTGATCCAGTCTTTCAACCTCAGAGCAGTTGCTGATCATCGTCAGTCGCAGAAAAAACATTCAGGGCTCTCACCGACCTATCCGACAAGGTCCCAGCAGTCCATTGTATCGCTGTCTCGCACTCTTCAGAAGAGGCAACAGACAAATGGCTACCCCAGGTTGGTGGCACCTGGAACGTCGATGTTGTAATTGACCAAGAGCGCGACTTGTACGCCAAATGGGGTCTCGGAATATCGTCAACATGGCACGCCGTTAACCCTCTCACGCTGTGGAATGTCTTCAGCTTGGGAAAGAACGAGGGAATCTGGAATCGACCAACAGAGAGCGGCTCGCGGTGGCAGACGAGCGGTGCCTTCGCCGTTGATCGCGATGGAACTATCCGTTGGGCTCATGTGGCGAGAACGGCTGATGATATACCGGATCTCAAGGCTGCCCTGACTGCACTTGGACACCCACCTCCTGTGAACAAACGCCGTTCTAAGTATGAGCATTAGTTAGTCCTTTTGCAGCAGATAGAACTGAAGATATCTCAACGTGCACATACGACTGGTAATAGAGGTGATCGTCTATTCATACCAAGCAGTGTCATCAGCAGGTTCACAAGATAGACGCAAAAGGTGTAATTAATATATGTATGATATTTATAGGGTATCTTGTGGTCATGATATATTGCTCCAATATTTTATCCACCTCCTGTCCATGCCTTGGGAGACTGAGCGTAGTAGCCCTCCAAGTAAAGACGACGTAGCGGGTACGCTCGCCTACAAGCAAGACCACAAACACATGTTTTAACACCTAGAAAGATAAGACCATACTCAACCGGCCAACTTCTATGTTTCTTCTTCGTGAAGCAACGACAGAACACATTCCGTCAGACCATCCGGTATGCATGATCTTGGAAGCCACCAAACCAACCAGCCCAACGCTGCTCACCATCTCTAGAGCAAGCATGCCCTTCTGCTTAAGACCTCCTCCCATCTCCAGCAGGCCGAGTGGATCCTGGTGAGTAGGCTGCGGGGACTTTCGTTTCTTGGACTGCGTCTTTCGTTTTCCGTCCTTGGGGATATGGACAAGACTCGACTGCTTTGCTACAACATTTGATATGGCTCTCTCTTCCATCAGGTGATACAGCCTCTCGGACTGGAGACTCTGGCGCAAGTTGTTCGCCCAATTATAGAGTTCGAGTCTGTCCCAGCTTGGGGTCCGTCTGAAGGATCGTAGTCTCATTGCCCTCTCCGGAATGGACCGAGATACCAAAGCTCCACTCGATAAAGCATTTTGAAGCAGATTATCTCCATGATCACGTCGCCATTTGATACATTTGAGAGCGGCAGAATGTCGTAATCGAGCGCTACCGTCCAGAGAAAAGATGTGATCCACGAGCCGGCCCAAGTCTGTAGGAACGAGAGGCGGAATGTATTCTGAGTCCATCAGAGTACTGGCGTCCATAGTATCGTAGTCAGGTCGAGATTCGGTTGAAACGGCATATACACACTTGGTCTCTTCTAATTCTCCGGGTCCCTCGAAGGAGAAATAATTGACATCTTTATCAGCCAAGCTCTTCACAACTTGTTGCTTGATATGCATGATTTCCTCAGGTGTAAGCTCGTCAACTCTAGTAAGAATTGGGATGACATTGGTCATGCGCTGAGCGCGTTTGATGTATTCAACATCCTCTTGTCCAATGCCTGGAACGGATTAGCAAGTGTAGTGGCTGGAGAAAACTGATGTACTTACCACTGTGGGGAATAAGGTAGAGCAGAGCGTCCACAACTGGTTCGCCACCAGAGTTGACCAAAGTGAATAGATCTGAATCAGCCATGGGTTTGTTCATCAGAGATGTCAAGTGGGATTCGACATAATGAAGGTCACGCCAGGATCCCTAAATCATTGTTAGGATGTGATGACTTGGACCAGTGGTCGAGGTACGTACAGAAATGTCTCGTTGATGGCCTGGGCTTTCAACAAAGCATACATTCCTATCAAGGACGTCACCTGTGGTAGAGATTCGTCTCCGCATTGTCACAGCGAGTTCAGAATCAGATCGCCACCAAGGCTGTGGGCGTGAACTGGCGTACGTTTCAGTAGCAAGGACTGCACTGTGATTCTCTATCGGATCCATGTGAACGATGTGCTCACAACGTTCCGCCAAACTCTTGATGAGTGAGGTCTTCCCGATACCTTCAAAAGCTGTCAGAAAACCCTAGCTATGTCAGAATTTTGTTTCATTTCTTACCACATTGTCCAGCGACCATAATCTTTAGCTTGCCTAAAGATTTACCGACTTCCGAGAAGGGACGACGTCGTGGAACCATCAAACTTGGCATGATCAGTTGAGGAGCCGCGCTCTCGTTTTCCTGATTACCTGCTAGGCCTGTTACAGGTAAAGGAACGTCATCATGAATCAAATCGCTCTGGGCATCGATGGAAGGACCCGCGAGGGAGCAGCTTTGCGACGAGATGCTCATGACAGAACCGCAGTGCGAAAGACCGATCAAAGACGGCGTGCTTGGCTGCGACGGCAAATTCAAGGGCTCTTGTTCAGCACCAGATTCCTCTGAATCGTTTGACTCAGACGCAGAATACGCCGACTTACGGCTGGTACGAGGAGGCGAACGTCGTTGACGCGGGGTTGAAGGCCGGCGCGAGTTACGACTGCACTTGCGCCGATCGCTTTGCTGACGGAATCGCGAACGGGAGCGATCTCGGAGAGCGTCAAGATCGGTCTCTGTGGTGATAAAACACGCGGTAGGTACAGTCGTAGAAGGGCGTACCAGGCTATCAGGCCGATCTGGAGACCGGATATGGAGATGATGGTTGGTAGGCAAGACAGGTCTCATGGTTGTGTTGTATGAATGCTTGAGGGGACCGAGGCTGTGCGTATATAGCGGATATGGGGGTGCTAAGGTGCAGGCAGTTCTGATAAGGGGCAAGCTGTCTTGTTCATGTCACGGCGTTTCGTGAGAAAAGGACGCATGTATTTTGCATTCGAGAGTGTAACAACCAGAGCGAGGCAGAAGCAGCGAAGATGGTTGAGTAACACGGGGGATGCGGGATGAGTTGTGTAGCTCGATGACGATAGGCTTAAATTCCAGGAGGAATATGATAAGGTAAGGTAGGCTAAGTAACCTCAACAATAATATCCTGTCTCGTCTTTATTGATTCATGGGGTAAATGCCATCCATACTTGGTAGGTGGGGGGTGCGTGGGCCCATCTTACCGCGTGCGCCTGGGCTTAATCTTTAGCACCAAGACCCGTAACAAGCCTGAGGCATGATTGACACCATCTAGAAACATCTTGACAGTTATCAAAGAGATCAATCTCGAAAAACAATACTCTAATAAATAGGTATACAATAGAAATGAGAGATTAGTACTACTATACCCTTTCTCCTATTTCGATAGACCAGCTTACAAGTTTAGAAATCAGATTTACTGGGTATGCAATAATTCCGAATCTATCCCCCTTCTGTTGATCCCTCTAACCCCTCCCTCCTACTATAAGATCCAAGTCCCCTTGGTTACCTAGCGGTGTCCGCCTCCCTGCCTCCACTGGTCTTTCAGAACAACCGCCTCATCCAGTTTCCTACCTTAGTTTCTTCCCCCTCTATCTCAAGTCAAGGAAAGTCTGCGACGCCAAAGAAAAAAAAAGGTGAGGCCAACCTGAAGGGCGGAACCCTCCCCCCAAAAAAAAAATCGTCAAGGGCAGTGTTTGTGACTCATCAACAAATCCAACTCAATCGAGAAATAGCAGCAAGGAATAGTCACTGCCCAAGCCTCTATCTCGCCTAGTCTTCTCTCTGCCGATTATCAACAATCCGCCCGAGTCGCAGCTCCAGGTTCCTCAGTCGAAGTCTGTGACACGCCATTATCTGCCAATACCCGCGCATCCCCGTTCGCTTTTCAACCCCTACTCTCGTCAGGTCCCCCAACTGTTATTATACCCCATTCAACCACTTCCATTTCATTCACCATGGACGGAAAGCGACATCCCAGCTCGTTCCAGCAGCTCGAGAAGCTCGGTGAAGGCACCTACGCCACCGTCTTCAAGGGTCGTAACAGACAAACCGGAGAGCTTGTAGCGCTCAAGGAAATCCACCTCGACTCCGAAGAAGGCACTCCATCAACCGCTATCCGAGAGATCTCATTGATGAAGGAGCTTAAGCATGAAAACATCGTAGGACTGCATGATGTGATTCATACCGAGAACAAACTCATGCTGGTCTTTGAGTACATGGACGGCGATCTCAAGAGGTACATGGATACACATGGCGATCGTGGCGCCCTCAAGCCTACTACCATCAAGTCCTTCATGTACCAGCTCCTCAAGGGCATCGACTTTTGTCACCAGAACCGTGTTCTTCACCGCGATCTCAAGCCCCAGAACCTGCTGATCAATAGCAAGGGCATTTTGAAGCTCGGGGATTTTGGTCTTGCCCGTGCCTTTGGTATCCCCGTCAACACCTTCTCAAACGAAGTCGTCACTCTATGGTACCGCGCCCCCGATGTCCTTTTAGGCAGCCGAACATACAACACCAGCATCGATATCTGGTCCGCGGGTTGCATTATGGCCGAGATGTTTACTGGTCGACCCCTGTTCCCCGGAACCACAAATGAAGACCAGATTATCCGCATTTTCCGCATAATGGGAACACCGACAGAGCGTAGCTGGCCCGGCATCACACAGTTCCCAGAGTACAAGCCGACATTCCAGATGTACGCCACTCAGGACCTTCGGAACATCCTCCCGGCCATTGACCCCAACGGTATCGACCTATTGCAACGAATGCTACAGCTCCGACCAGAGCTGAGAATCAGTGCTCACGATGCCCTCCAGCACGTCTGGTTCAACGACTTGATGATGCATTCTCAGCAGCAGGCTCTCCAGGCGCAAGCTCGCGGATACCCCCAGGCTGTTCCCACCCAAGGTTTTGAGGCGTATTAGAACTTCTTGCCCCAACTCCCGGTGGCGAGGAACCAAAATTTCTAGTTGAGTTGGCGTAATGTTAACAGGCTCTTCAATCGAGCTGTGTCAGTAATGGCGTCTCCTACGATGAAAACAAAAAGAAGAAACATAACGGGAATATTGTGCAACAATTACTTTTCCTGCAGGACGGAGTTAAAGGTCAGCATGAATTAGACGGGGACAGGAGAGATATTGGATCTTGGGACAGCAGCGTGTGTCGGTGTCTTGATTTTTGTCATTGACTGGTTTCCTGTGAACCACAACTAATGTTGAGTATGAGTAAAGTAGCCCTAGGAGGCTTGAGCCTCCTTGTTTTTGAGTCTATAGTTCTACATGAGCGAAATGTATGAATGACTTTTATGCTTAGGGGCGTTCCTTTGGCCCATGTCTGTTGACAAGACTCCCATCGACCGGGCTCTTGAATTTTGTGCGAAGAGGATCCTTGGCCCATGTTTCTGCAAGAGCCGGCGCTTCATCTTTTTCTGCAGGAAAACCCGCGCTTTCTCTCAGTTTCTCGACCTCGTCTCTGACTCTCCTGGCCACGGCTATTCTCAACTCGGTAGCCTCTGGGCTATTTCGGAGTAGTTCTGGATCACCTTTCGCCACGAGCTTGCGCCACGCTTCTCGTTGGTGACCGAAAAGCTGATCGACGTCGGTTGGTTCGCCTATCGCTATCTTCACGGTCTTTCCAATGCGAGGTGCCCACCGGGGCCATCCTCTGTCCTCGGCCATTATGTGCTGGGTACCATGCACGAACATAGGAATGAACTCCGGAGCTGGATCGGATTCTAGGATCAGTCGAGATACGCCCCATTTGAAATACCGCAATCCACTATCTGGACTTTGATGACAACAGGCCTCTGGAAAGACATGAACCCAGGCGTTTCGGTAGGCTGAGTAGGCCGAGGGAGCTGGGAATTGATCGACGCCGTTTGTCGAGAATAAGAGTGGTTGAGGAACCGGGGGAGGTTTTGTTGAAGCAGGAGTCGCAGAGAGAGGAGAATCGGAGGCTGTGGACCAAGAAGCTGGCGATGGGCCAGATAATAGCTTGATAGCTTGAGTCATGGTTGGCTGATATAGACCTCCATAAGGGGAGTACCATAATCTATGAGTTGGGAGAACCTGACCAAGACTGAAGAATGTTGATGTGGCTCTGTTGTGTTGTGTTGTGTTGTTAGTTAATACTCACTTACTTAGTCACTTGCTCTTAGTCCATGATCTCAAGACTTACTTGTTCTTGAAACATATATCATGGGCACCAAGGCCCCATCTCATGTTGGCTGGGTCAAAGAAATACCGCATTGGCAGGATGCCCCAAATAAGAGGATCGTCAAGTCTGCATGTTTAAGAATTGGTTAGCAGATGGACTGTAATAATGAACCGATGTGACAGACATACACTGCTACATGATTACACACAGTGAGCAGCCCGCGCTCACGCCCTTCTCTTCTCCTACGATCAAGAACCCCTAGCAGTCTTTCCAGGCCTGTCACTTCTAGGGTATTCAATCCATTCATGAATCCTCTCGCGAATGCGCCAACTGAGCCCATAACAGTCGCCGAGGCAATGCGCCATGGCAGACTTGGCTGTGTAGGAGGGTCGGACTCTGACATGATAACGACAGACTTGTCGTGAAACTAGAGCATGGTTCTGAAAGAGAGGGACGAAACTATTATACGAGTAATCGTGAAATGGAAGCAGAATAGACAAGTGCTTTATACAAGTCTTGATCTCGGACAGAAGCGGCTCACAGAGACCCACCTCCAACTTTTTTTATGTTGCTTACCCTGTAATAAGGCATGCATGGGCTACTATGGTAGGATCGCAGTAACGTTCACTGGCTAGGTACCTAGACTACAGCGGCGAACTGGACTCTTGATTAAACATCGCTTCGACATTCTTCTGGCCACTTGCAAGCAAACATCTTTCGAGAAGAACTAACCTATCTCGATAATTTTAGCGTATTATTGACGAATTCAAGTCCTTGCAATACAACCTACTCTCCCAGTTTCCATCGCCGTCAACGGAACTCTTCCGAACTAGATATCATCATGGTATCAGCACACAGTACGATCGATCCTACGATACCATCGCAACATATTTGTCCCACGAAACTGACCAGATTACGCAGGCAAACGTAACACCTCCCGTCCAGTCTTCACCTCCCACGAACGCGCCCTCGCAAAATCTCACTGGTCATCTTCATCCGCCCGCCTTCATCGGGACTCATTCCTCCCATTTGGCTCCTGCAGCCTGTGTCTCAATATCGCCCGCGATCCCGTCTCATGTCGTCGAGGCGACATATTCTGCCGCGAATGCGCACTCTCGAATATTCTCGCCCAGAAGAAGGACATTAAACGCGCCCGAAAGGCCCGCGCGGCTGCTGAGGAAGAGGCTGCGAAGCAAAAGGCACAGGAGGATGAGTTGGATCGAGAGCGAGCCATTGAGGACTTTGAATTGACGCAGGCTGGCCTCGATCTTAAGAAGAGAAGCGCAACTAAGACGGACGATGAAAAGGTGGATACGACAAACAACGAATCAAACTCGCAAGCTTTGGTGGTAGGTTCAAAGCGTAAGTTTGAACTCGACAAGGATGAACTAGATCGCATCGCACGAGAGGACAAGGTCAAGGCCAGGAAAGCACTGGAAGAGGAAAAGGCAAGAATCTTAATCCTAAATACCCCAGTATCTTGTGTTAACTCCCTATTGTACAGACTGCGAAACCGCATCTCCCATCATTCTGGACTCCATCGCTTACACCAGACGCCCAAGCAAGCAAACTCCCACCAGTTGCTAAAAAAGACAAGACAGTGCCAACGTGCCCAGCATCTTCATCTGACAGCCCTCATTCCATCACCATGCAAAACCTCATCACAATCAACTTCAACGAAGAGGAAACATCCAAAGGCAAGCAAAGGACTTGCCCGTCATGCTTAAAGATGCTCACAAACGCCTCCAACCCCATGATGACCAAAGAATGTGGCCATGTTTTATGCCACAACTGCGTCAAGCAGCTCATGATCCCATCCTCCAAAAAGATATCCTCTGATGATGTCCCACCCCTGGCATGTTACGTCTGCGACATACCTCTGACTTCAAAGTCACAGAAATCAGACGCTACTCCAGGCACTTCGATACCTGGTCTAATAGCACTCCAGTCCGAAGGGACAGGCTTCTCAGCTCATGGTGGGAACACCGTGGAGCGATCGAGCGTCGCCTTTCAATGTTAGAAATCTCGCCCTGGCATCATGTCTTATTACTTCACCCGCAATCTTCGCTGTCGCAAGTAGGGCAACAGCATCATAAACCATATACGAACAACAAATCGATGAATAACACCCTTCGTGAGCATTGTCAATCCGTGGCTGAAGAAGCTCTTGAGTAGCTCTCCTTGAAGTCCAGCGTAAAGCGCTTTCACACCCTCGTTCTTCATGATTCGAACAATGACACCGAATATGGACTGGTTGAGAAAATCCATAAGCCTTCGGAGTATATGCTTGCGCTTCGACTTCCCTATTTGCGCTTTCTCGACGTCAGCATCTATCATGTCGACTGAGCTCCCCGCCATTTGGAGTCGCGTCTTGCCCGTCTGGAACGGGTATGTCATGACCGTGGCAGTAGCCTTGCTCGTGGCGGCAATCAGAAAGGCAATCCATGCCACCGGAAAGTCCTCTTCTTCGAGTGCTGGTATGACTCGTGCTGCCAGCCTTCGGTTGACAAAAAATGTAATGCTGGGATTAAGAGTAAGCATCAGGGTAGCCGAATAGCCAGACCAGAGACCAAGCAACCCGCTTTCTTTTCGAATCTCGGAGAGAATCTCCATAAGCGACTGATCACTCCCCAACATCTGCTTCCTCGTGACAACATTAGAAATAGGGGTGGTAAAAGCCCTCGCACAACCTCCAGCAATAGCGCCCACCAGCAGCTCTTCGACAATCTTGGGTTTTCGATGCCGGGGGTGAAGATAGTTGTAGAAGCCGAAAAATAAAAAGCTGTCCACGACAGACTTGGCCACGTCTGTCCCTAGTCCACTGTAGAGAGCCTTGACCCCTCCTTCGTTAGCAGGAATCCCTTTCAAAGCTGAGATGACACCATCATAGTCGCCGGTAGATCCTCCTGCCTTTCGTTGCGCCTTGAGACGAGTTGTGACCAGATCCAACGGGTACAGAGAGGCAGTCGATATGGCTGTCCCTACAGAGCCAGACACGGCATGGCCAAGGGCATTGAGAGCCTGCTGAGATGGCATTGTAGTAGCAACAAGATAATGAATACTCTCGTCAAAGTCGCAGAAGGTGGTAATAATGGTTGAAAAGCACACGCACGTGCATGATATGAATGAAAGAAGAGACGCGGGCAAGGTAACATGGATCTTGAGCCGCATGGAGGGAGGTAGGTATTCATGAGCGTGGCTCGCTATCGCATTTACGACGTCATAAGTCAACCTCGGCGCGGCCCCACCAGTAAGTTACCTACTTACCTAGTAGTTAGTTACATGTGACCCATGTCCCGAGGCATGACGAGTATAGATAGCTCTTTGAAACTCATAAAAATATTGATAACTTATACAGAAGCCTTCCAGATGTTGCTGCATGATACTCTTCGTCATAAAGAATGAACGCTCATTGGTATATCCTCCAGGACTGATCCGCTATAAGATAGCCGACCGCCAGACACTTCCAGAGAACCTATCTCTGTATGTCCTCATCTTCAACTTATGCCTATGATGCAGAGGTTTCTATGCCCTGCTGGAAACTGATGGTTGTCTTTGAGGTGTGAAGGTGGCTATCGTCCGTCCAGCATTATTGAAACCTGTAGTAAGGTCTATCTCTCCTGGGGCGTCTTCGGAAGCCGGTTGCAACCCAGGATGGCCTTCAGGAAGCTTCTGTGCTCCAAAGCCTGTGACTGAAAAGATATTTGTCCTTCCACCATTGGTGGCCATCTGAAGCTGCTCGTGGAGTCTTGCGAGCTGGTATTGCCGTTTTATTGGAGTGAAAGTGGGTTGTGGTATTAGAGGTTGGGGACGCCATTGTGATAGGGCACCCATTACGGCGGTTGTCTCTTCGTCAGAATCGACAGGCCCATTGTTTGCTTCGTCTTCATCTTCTATCGGCGCGTTGGCATCAAGTGCTGCCTCTGTTGGGGAGACCTGTTAGCCATGTCTACGAAGCACCAGAGGAGGGGTACATCAGGTCAAAACTTACTCTGCTGCTTCGCTTGGTTTTTCTTCTGGTAGGCGGCAAGTAGCATGTCGTACGGCAAAGATCTCCCAGCAACTGCGCGCTTCGCTCCCATACTGTGGCTCTTGCATGTCAGTGATCTTGCGCACGGCTGCCCGTTGGGCAATAGGACACCACATTGCCGTTCCACGTCCACAGGACCTAGTATCACTATCAGTTTAAGTCTCTCAAGAAAACCGCCAGCGGTGTCTTACCCTTCGGCTTGGGAACTTTGGCTTTCGGTTCATCTTTCTTCTTCTTGTTCTTGGGCCCCTTGTCTGGGTCGCCATCGGCCTTACGCTTCTTTCCCTTCTTGTCGTCTTCGGGTTTCTTGCCTGCAGCCTTTTTGGCGGTTTTACTTCCAGTCGCTTTCTTTTCGGCTGAGATTCCGTCGTCGTCACTATCGTCGTAGCCTCGCTCAATACCGTTTTCTTCGTCCTCTTTCCTTTGTTCTTCTTGTCTGGCTGCCTCTTTTGCCCTTTCTCTTGCCTCACGAGCTTCTTTCTTCCTTTGAGCCTTCTCTTTCTTCAAGCGTAGACATTGCGCAATGTGCGCTTTCGCAGCAGTCTTCAACACGCTCTTCTTGCAGTGCTTGCATTGTTGTAAATCGGGACTATCTTCAAGCGGCCGTCCTGTCGCGAATGTTTCACGGGAAGTTTCGTCGAGTTCGTTTACAACAGGGCCTGGTGAGGGTGCGCCTACAGGCGAAGCGCCATTCTTCTTCTTGTCTTGAGAACATTAGTCATTTTGGCCTAGCTTTCATGGGATGCCGTCGATACATACTATTACCTTCAATCACACTGCCATCCATCCAGTTGCCAGGCTTGCTGTGTTTTGGCGCTGGCTTTTTCAGCTTGATCTTCCCGTTTTTGTTCTTTGATGCGACTTTGATCGTGCCATCATCGCCTGCACGGGTTTAGTTTGATGCAGTCGCGGAATCGTAAAGTCGCGTTACCTTTTCGGGCATCTGAACCCATGATGAGATAACTACGCGATTAATAGCCGTGCTGTAGGCAAGTAATATCTCGAGGACGATGAAACTCGGCTTCGAATGATGGATAGCGAATAATCTGGCTCTGCTAGGGATGGTCGTTGCGATAAGGCTGTGTTAGGTATTGGATGTTATGGTGGAGTTGAAGCTGTGGCTACCTTACCTTAACTGAGTGGATTACCTTACCTTGCGATTGCAGCTGCCAGTGATACACGTGCCTGAGCCAGGGTCTACCCACGCCCACACTATTTCTCTGGGGGTCTAGTCGGATCCTGTTAAACCGCAGAAGCTGTTGAACTAATTAGGTAGTTAATTGACTGT
>PVQB02001495.1:0-21999 GCA_002980475.2 Fusarium beomiforme | reverse complement strand
CTGTGCGGGTATGACTCCCCAGGGTGGTGACTGAATTGCTAGCCTCGAATGAGAATTAAAGGTACCGAACTTTGGTGCAGACGATTGCAACTCTGCAGCTATTCCCCTCCTCTATTGGGTCACAGAGCTCCCGTATCCTCGTAATGGTAAGCAACAGATGCAGATGCAGACGTACAGTACGGTAGAGAAACCGCCTGCATGCTCTGGCTGACTGCAGTAGCCGGGGTGGAAAGGGAAACGACGCGTCATGACCTGATGATCCGGTGTGTCTCAATACTCTCTATGGCCTAGGGCTGGCCTCTCTAGGCTATCGTCTCCAAAGGTGCTGCTTGAACATGATACAAACAGTTTCGGCAGTCCTAGGAGTTCTATGTTGTAATGGTGAAGTTGTACACGTATGCAATCGTCTCCAACTGACCCTAGTCTGTGTACAATTGCTCATCTATCCCATTATTAGTGTGGTGTTCAGCCCCAGATCGTTCTCAGGCTTGGTGGAAGCCGGCGGATACGGGAGCCACGAGGGAGCCGATTCCTGCCAACTTAAACGAGCATCCCATTCCCAACCGATGGGAAGATGCCCTACTATCAGACTTTAAAGAGCATATCACCTCACTTAAAAACGTCTCGGCCTCTACGTAGTTTCCCCTCATTCTTCCTAAAAAGCCTCTCGATTTTCTTCAAGCAAAGATCCCTCACTTCTTCCGTCTGGCCTTGTCTTTGTCTTTCGTTTATTGATTTTGCGCTGAAGTCTTCATCCTTTGTCCGTTTCATCAATTCAATCCCATTACGGGGAACCAATCACTGCTACGTATCTATTGACCTATCGACAACCTAAAGTTATCAGGTACGGGCATTCCTGGGTAACAGACCAACGCGCAGGATCCTGATAATAATTTAACGCTTTCTTCTATAAGAATTGCACAACGGCTCTCCCCAGGTTTCCAAGATTGCACCTGGCTTTGCCATATCCACAATCACTTAAACCCCCAGGCTTGTTGAGATAACGACAATTACGACCTTCATTGCCTCCAGCTTTCAAGGAACCCCAACTCATTTTTTATCACCTTTTTAGTGACTCGAGAACACGCGAGGCCCACTATCAACTGGACCCCTGTGCATCAGAAACGAGCGCGATTGTCTGAGTAGCAAGCCACTCCGGACGATTCTTCCGAACAGTTTTCAACGTGGCACGGCTCAATTCCCCTGAACTTCACGCCAGCCGACACTAGAAATTTCTAATTCATAGTGACGTCAAGGAACGAAAACCAAACAACCGCCTGGGTCTAACGCAAGCACTTACGAAGCATTGGACGTGTTCGATGATACTTTTTCCGATTGATATCCCAACAAAGCGATAAAAAAAAGATCACCAAGACGAAAGGGGATAGGCCCCATATTCAGGCACTGCTAAAGAAAACAACAGCGGACCGAAAAAACGGCAGTCACTTTACGAAGATCGGCCCTCAGCACGCCGATCCCACATCATTATCACGCAGCCACAGGCATTAGCGTTAGAACGCACCCGGCGCAGTACTAGCCCGCTTTTGAACCACGACTTGATAAAGAAACCAGCGATTCGCTTTCCCACATCCCCGGTCGATTTTATTGCACTGTTTCATGGCCAGCTACAAGGGCAAGAACCCAGTGCCTCGCTCTGTTGTCTGATTGTTCACATAGAGTACACATCCCAGCCAGTCAAACACCACAGCATCAACGAAAGATTACATCGTCCCGCTTACGAAGTTAAAGACACTCGTAGCCACCGGCCACGCATCTCACCCTCTCACCTCATTTTGGCGTGCAGAGTACAGTATCATTGCTTGTGTCCTCAGCCATTCGTTCTTTATAAATCCCGTTGCACCTGGCTCTTCTCTTGCAGTGTAGCGCCAGTCCACGAGCCAACCCCACCCATTCCCATTTACCAGGATCTTTTCTGATAAGATACAAACCCCCCAAAACTCCGACGCAACCGGGCCACACTATTGCTCGAAAGCCCAGCCTCTCATCACAGCCTTTCGACGTCCGCGACTTTCAAATATCCACTCCCAGTAAACACCCCAAGTCCCTCGACAATTCCTGGTCTTCCTTGCTAGTAGCCGTTTGGTCTGGTTTCGGTCTTTTCTCCCCGACCGCGGTGCTCCTTGCAATCTCCAGTTTCTTATCCACAATTTCCATCGCATCGGTCGATTGCCTGCAACTCTCCACCCGCCTTATCACGCTGAGACTCTAATCACCAAGAGCCAGGGCCTTTCTAAGATCTATCGCGGCCAAGCACCACATCAAATAAAACAGTCGTCCCCCCAAGCGCCGCGACCATGGCGACCTCCACCGACCAGTATCGTCAATATCCACCACCGCCGTCGAAGTATCCGGCACTGGAGTATCAAAAACAAAACTCCCCACAGCAGCAGTACCAACAGACTGCCCCTACTTCACCGCGCAAAGGTTCGCAGAATCCGCCAGCTCATAGCCGAACCTTCAGCTTTCATTCTCAAAAGTCTCAAAAGTCGCATAAGAGCTCTGGCAGCAAGGACCTGCAAGAAACCCACGCCGAAAAGGAAGCGAAGCGTTTACATAGTAAAGCGGATCCCACCTTGGCTATAAGCGAAGCTGAGCCATGTAAGTGACGACATCTCCTGAGTCTACCACCAGAAGTCTAGATCAGCTACTAACCGGACAACAGCTGTCATTGCCGCCATGACGACTGAATCGAGTTTTGCTCCTTTACGATCCATGCAACATAAAGATGCGTTTGGCAACTCTATCGGTGCGTAGTTTTCAGTTATATGCACAAGATGACACCACTGACAAGTCATATAGCGGATCCCGACTTGTCGAACCCGACTCGAAACAGGTGGGAGCGCCCATTAGACACTATTCGTAGTTTCGAGGCTGCAATCGACGGCGGTTACTCACGCAAGTCTCTTTATCGAGCGGGTAAGTTGGATGTCGAGCATAAAACACGGTCACATATTGACATTGCGCAGAAACGGATTCACAGGCCAACTGGAATAGACGGAACAGTTCTTACAACAGTCAGCCTCGCTTCCCTCGCGACAATTACTACAACAATCGCCCGGTTTCCTTTAGACCGGAGAATCAATTTGAGAACGGGTCTACTCGAAGCAATTACTTCGACGGTCAAGCCTATAGCAACGGCTATGGTACTGGTCCATCTCGGCAACGGATGTCTAGAATGCAATCTGAGCCACAGTACCAGAACGGCCACGATCAAAACATCTATCCTCTCCCCCACAAGGACCGTTCATACGAGACGGTGACTTCTGCTGCGGGTAGTGGTAACTCGGACCACGCAGGCTACCAGACAGACCCTACAAGCAGCGACAACAGCTCAATCGATCGGACAATGCCGGCTAAGCGCCGCGAGCCGTTCAACGAGTATGCACCGGGCTCATATCAGCCCCAACAACCATATCAGACGCGCCCTTGGCCAGCTTCTGGTTCCGGGGGAAATAATGAAGGGCAGCCTCAAGTGCCACCACCTTCGCATTCACAACCTCCTACGACTCTTGCTCATGTCCCAGTTCCGCCTCAGAAACAAAAGAATACCCTTTTGAGGAGAACATCAACACAACAGTCGACCCAGCAACCTCGGCAAGCAGCTAGTGGGGACAAACGTAAGAGTTGGTTTTCTCGAAGGTTCAGCAAAAGTTCTTGAAAAAAAAACCCATAAATTCAGTAATGACTAAAAGCTCGATACGCGCACGCACCAAGCCGTTTTTTTATGCAACTACTCTCATTTGTCGATACCCGTTTTCTTTGATATTCAACGTCGCATAGCAGTGTTTGACAGCCTGTGTTCTATGTGACGGATCTTGTGATGATCCCTCGGATCATACTGTCACAGCTTGTGCTTCTCCCTATCATGGTGCAGAGTGGCTGGCAATTTTTTCACTTGGGTCAAATTTGTTTAAAGTTTGAGACGATACGGTTTATTCCCCCCATCGGATAAGGCAAGGCAATTGACTTTTATAACGGAATAGTACATTAGCAAACGAAACTGTACGAGGCGTTGGCAGGTTAAGCTTTATGGAGCCAACTCTTTGAGTGTATCCTGGAGAAGCGGAGCACAAGGGATCTACCCCCACGATCATCATTAATCATACTCATACCTTGAGACGTACATAGCATATACACGTGGCTGTAGAGGTCATCCAGGCATGGCGGTCTGCCCAAGTTGGCGAGCTCATGAAGGTGACTTGAGAACATAATTGAGACGAATCCCTCCGAGACTACTCTTGGGCCAGATACAAAGTTATCGAAGTGTGAAAGAACTCAATTTCACTATTGTGAAGTTAGGATGTGTCTACTTGTCCTTCTTGCTTTCTGGCTTGAGTTTGTCCGACTGATCCTCTTTCATAGCTACAATGATGTATCCCACAAGGACTACATTGGCCAAGACAGCAGCCAAGCCACCAGCAAGCGAAGAGTTTCCTAAATACTGTCAGTTTCGATGATGACACGTGGGGGTCAAAAGATGTACCATTAAAGATGGTGTTAACAGTAAGGAAGTAGGAACCAACGGGGACCACAATCATGGCAAAGGTAAAGGCCAGAAGCTTGTAGATGACTTGGCTGTTGAGAATCGGTCAATGTGGTTCGATGAGATGGGTAGTAGTGATGTTTAGAATGCGTTGAACGGCGATAGTGACAGTTTAGATGACTTACCTGGGAACGGCTGGAGCAGTACTGGAGTTTTCGTCAACGGGATCGTCCTTATCAAGGAAGGTCCTTTCGGTAGCAACAATTCGTCGAGTGGCCATTTTTGAACTCTAGACTATGCAGGCGGTGCTCTGTTGTGTTGATTCAATTATCGTTTTGCGTGGTGACTGTAGTCAACTTGAGGATACCCAATTGAGCTATGAATGTGAGAGTTGAGTTCCACTTGCACGTGCGACACTGCGACCAAGCTCGAGGACAGTTAAAAGCACTTACCGCAAAATGATCAGCGCGTGCAGTCAGAGAGATACCTGGAAAAATAAATTCTTTGTTCTCGCAAAGGATTGAAAGATGGAGAAGAGTCGAGCTAGGCATTGATTCAATTGGACTTTCTTGTCTTTCCTTTCACCCATTGACTTTACACCTAACTTAATTCTTACACCTTTTTAGCTTCTTCCATAGATACCATACTGATGCGAAGCTGATGTATCACGTGATTTCGTGATGCAGTTTAATGCGGGCGCGTCTTAGATTTCAGGGCACTTCAAAAAAAAACTCCACCTTCGCTCGCTGGCTCACTTCACGCCCCTCCGGGATTTGGATTGAGATCCCCTTAGCACTTGCAAGCAGCCATCTCTCATTCTCAGACCTTTTCTGGTGCTATCTTACTTTCTTCTCTTTTCTTAACTGGCGTTCTCTTTAATTATATGCGACTGCCACTTTCATCCCGTACTCTGTCATCTGTTGTCCGAACGACACGAAGGGCAAGGAAGAACGAACCAAACACTCGATCCGTTTATTGCCAGTGACAACCCCCGTCTGACTCGACCCAGCACTGCTAGCTTCAATTCCTACTCCTATTGTATCGTGTGCCCATAATAATTCTTGCATACAATTATCATGGCACGAACCGCTTCACCCTTGCCAATCCGGCATTCAAACGCTCTGCCTCGTACCCCATCGCTCACTTCCAATACAATAACCATCGACGATGCCGACGAAATAACGGATACAATTCCCTGCTCTCCATCTGCCTTTTTTCGAGATCGAGATACTATAACCACACAACCAACACAAGTTCTGCAGAAGCCAGGGCTCGCACCAATGCGAAGCTCTTCTCCTGCAAGCAGTATTGTTGAGGTGCCTGCATCCTCGCCTTTTCAGCAACCTAAGAAGCCTACACCTCTTGGTAACAGACTTGCCCCTGCCGGCACATTCTTTCGTCCCCCACAGCGACCTCATCCTACAATGAACAACAAGCGACCGGCTGTAGAGCCTATCAATCTCATCTCGGACGATGAAGACGACCTCACACCTCCCCGTGGCGACATCCGACCGACAACGTTTAAGGCACAAATTTCGGCGTTTGCTTACAATCCCGAATCAGAAAGCTCGGGAAAGGCAATTAAGACCAAACTCCGACAGATTTATGATGTTTACGGAGACAGAGTACCATCACACAAGGCCAAGGAAGCTTTGAGTGTGTGCAAAAATGACCTCAACGAAGCACTAGATTATCTCGAGGAACAGATGCGTCAGCCCAAGCCCAAACCAGGTCGACGACTAATTAGCAAGGCGGCTCTGCAATCATCAGCAGCATCTAGCCGGAACACCTCTCGCTCCCTGCCTCGCGCAGCATCCCCCAGTCCTGCGAAGAAACCCCGACGACGACTGGTGCAAGGTCTCCGAAAGCCGTCGATCCCTTCTTCCCCGGCATTCCCTTCTTCTCCTCCTGCTCATGCCTCAAGTGACGATCCACTGGTCATTGACCTCGTCGACGATGAGAAGGAGGATATGTATCAGGCCGAGGCTTCGCCAGAGCCTTCGGACGATGAGGATGGCCGGGTGTTGACTTGTCTCAATACAAGCACTCTCCAGGAACTAGCGGCTATGACAGGCATGAAAGAAGAGCAGCTTGCTTGTATGATCGAAAAGCGACCTTTTGATGACATATCAAAAGCTAAGCGTGTCACCGTCGGCAAAAAGCCTGGCGCCCGAAAGGCTTCCAAAGTCAGTATTGGGGAGAGCGTTGTTGAGGCTGTCGAAATTTTCATCAATGCAGTTGCCGCGATCGACAATGTTGTTGGCAAGTGTGACCGCGATGCAAAGGCTATCAAGCAGCAGATTGATACCTGGGATATCGACACCTTTGGGCATAGCAAGCGAGAGCGAAGTCAAAACTCAGACGACCTCCCTCCAACCCCTACAAGCATCAGTGCGCCCAAATACGTACGTCCACCTATTGCCCATCAGCCGAAATACATGGATGGGCACTGTCAAATGAAACCTTTCCAGCTTGTTGGGCTGAATTGGATGTCCCTTCTCTACAAGTTTAACATAGGCTGTATCCTTGCCGATGAGATGGGATTGGGCAAGACTTGTCAGGTCATTTCACTCATGAGCCACCTTGTTCAGGATTATGAGGAAAGCAAAGACGGAAAACGAGTCCGACCCTGGCCCAATCTCATCGTTGTTCCCCCCAGTACCTACAATAACTGGCTTGGAGAATTCGAAAAGTTCGCTCCTGGCCTTTCAGTGATCGGATACCGAGGATCTCAGGCAGAGCGAGCCGAGATCGCATATCAGATTGAACATGAGCCCGAGGCCTTTCACGTTGTGCTTGCAACATACTCTCAGATTAATAACGACGCAGATATTGAGGCTATGCAGTCTATTCGGCTGCATACTGCCATTTTTGATGAAGGCCATAAAATGAAAAACCCGGAGACAAAGATTTACAAAGACCTTCGCCGAATTCCGGCGTCGTGGAAAATGCTCCTAACAGGTATGTTGCTTTCAGCCTCCTCACTAGTACGCATATGTACTGATGATATACAGGAACTCCTGTCCAAAATAATTTGTTAGAGATGACCTCGCTTCTCAACTTTATCAACCCTGAAATTTTCAACGGCTGTATGCAGCACATTGAGTACATTTTTAGCCAAAAGGTCACTATCAGAGACGTTTCAAATGGTGCTTTCCTGTACAGTGAACGTGTCAAGCGAGCCCGAACAATCTTGGAACCCTTCATTCTCCAGCGTCGAAAAGATCAAGTTTTGTCAGATATGCCTCCCAAGATCTGCAACGTTGTCCGCTGCGATATGGACAAGAACCAGAAGCGAGTGTACGCCGAGTACGAAGAGATATTCAAACTTGAGCCTTCCAAACGCATTACCAAAGTTCGTGGTCGTGGAAACGATCAGAACAATTGCTGGATGCAGCTTCGCAAGGCAGCACTTCATCCGTTGCTTTTCAGGCGCCACTTCGACGATAAGAAGGTTGAGAAGATGGCCCGAATCCTTATGGATAGTGTTTCACAGGACGACCTCCGTCAACCCGACATTAAGCATCTTATCCAGGAGCTCAAAGACTCTTCGGACTTTGGGCTACACCTCTGGTGTCGTGATTACCCTGGCCTTCTCGGAAAGTTCGATATCCCTCCGGAGACCGAGATGGATAGCGGAAAGGTGAAGAAACTACTGGAGCTCATCAACCAATATCAGGAGAACGGTGATCGAGTCCTTGTTTTTAGCAAGTTCTCTCGTGTCATTGAGCTTCTACAAGAAGTGCTTGCTCAGCAGGGTATTCAGCATCGAGTCTTGATGGGGAGCACCAATGTTGTGGAGAGACAGACCCTGATTGACGAGTTTAATGATGATCCTGAGATCCCGGTCTTCTTGCTCACAACCGGAGCAGGTGGTACTGGTATTAACCTCACGGCCGCCAACAAGGTCATCATCTTTGACCAGTCGGACAACCCTCAAGACGACATACAGGCAGAAAACAGAGCTCACCGTCTTGGTCAAAAACGTGATGTCGAAATCATCCGACTTATCACCTCCAACACTATCGAAGAGCTCATTTATAAGGCGTGCCAGAAGAAGATCGAGCTCGCGAACAAGGTCACTGGTGCTGTCAGTGACCAAGATCCTGGTGTGGCAGAGCAGACTCTTGAAACAGAGGTCCGGAAGATGCTCATGGAGGAACAAATGACGCCCCCTTAGGAAGGGGGGGGAATGTTCTCCTGAGCAGTTGTCTAGGAGCCCTCATCTTTACCTACACATTCATATATTGTGTCACCTTTCCTCTAGCGATCTATCTTCATTAGTAAGAACTTCATCATCAGCCCTGTATAGAAGAACGGCTTGTGTATCAACCTCATTGGCTTTGCATTTGACGATTGGCTTGGACGGTTCATGCCCTGTTTCCTCGGAGTATCGTAATCACCGTTGGTGTGGTTTCGTGTTTCGAGGAATCGTGGATTTTCTTTTTTTGCGTTTTAGAAGGTTGTACGGTTTACTTATAATAATTTCACGAACTACATGGCATAGCAGGACGCAAGAGGGTGTGCACAACGGATTGCTACAGAATTTAGAAGCACATGGTACTGCTAAGGTATTGCCATGATCACGCATAGGGCCATAGACAAAACATCAGAGCGCAACGTATGCTCTAGGCAATTAAATGAATTCCTATCACATGAAACTGCACTATTTCTGCATTAGATGGATTGGCTGACCTGGTTTCATTAAACTAATTACCTGAGAGAGGACAACTAATCTCCATTCCTTATCAACAATAAACAACTCGTCCAGCGTTACCCAGCAACAGTCACAGTCCTCCGTCCCGGCCCGCCGCCGCCGGTCCCTCCCCGGGGCCTAGGCGCACGCTAAAGGCGAGAGATCGAACAACAGAAAATGGATGGAAGACGAGAATGAACAGACCCTGAAGTCGCCCGAGCCCCAATAATCCACACACTGCAACATATCATAATACGTCCCGAAACCTTACATCATAAGGTACTTGACGTAGTTGTAGAGGGAACGAAGGTGTTGAACAATATACTTTATTGATAATTGCGGGTTTATTTGATGACCTATGAAAGCTCTGGCATTCTTGTTTGTCGTCTTTTCATATGGACAGGTTCGACCGGTAATATTTCCTCGTGTGTAGATTTTTATTTAAGTTAGTAACAAGCCACCAAACACCAAATTTTCTGACACGGCCATACAGTCCAAGCGCACTTTAACTCTTGATTTTTGGTGTAAAATATACAAAGAGACTTGTGAGGATGAAGATTGGGACAAGTACCAAATTTCATGTATATTGATACCTGAATAGATGGCCCGTTCGAGTGTGTTCCGGAGAGACCGTGTGCCTGGCCCCTGAGAAATGCGGGATGAGCGATAGGCGACGCACGAACATGCAGGTGAAGAAGCTGAGGGAAGTATTTTCATGTACTGACCCAGCTCACATGCCCAGCGAGTGAGTACCTGAGCTTCCATCCTGTACAGTTCGTTCGGACCCCGTATCATTTTATAGGATTCTCAAATGATCCAGCCACAAAATAATCCTCCGACAAAATGTGGAGGCTGGCAGGCATATCATCGAACCCTGATGGAGACCATGAGGGTGCACCAAGAACCCTGAGGCAGAGTCCATTGTGACTTTGATAGCGAGGATGCACAGGGGATACCAGTAGAAGGGATCAATTAGTTGGAATGTGGGACTTTTGATGTTCCATTATAGATTTATGTATTGATGTCTATGATAGATAATTCAAGCCCTTGGTCCAAAAAAATAAATAAAAAAGCAAATATAAAACTCAATAGGCGCACGCAATTTAAGCGCGGGGATATCATTACAAAATGGAAAGAATGTACCCAAACTCCGAGGGCAACCTAGTGCCCATGTCATGTTCTGTAGGCCTGGTCTTTTTCTTTGTGCTCGCTACCGATGATGCTCAGCCGAGACTTGCGCTAAAGATTAAATGCATAAATCATGTACGAGAAGATGCTGCTAGGAGGCCTAATTGAGGTTGGTTTAGTGGCCCGGTCGAGACTTGAGACCGATGTCGCCATTGAGTAATAAGGTCTTCCAGCGGCGGTCGACAGCATGGCGATCGCGGCCAAGATTTCGGGCGCAATCTTGCCATTCTGCCTTGGACAATCTAAGCTTCTCCAGTACTATTTCAATGAGGATACGATCGTCCTCGGCACTCCAGTCTTCTTCATCGGAGGAATCTTCTTCTCCGAGAAGATGGCCACCTTGTCGAAGCTGCATGTTATGAAAGTCAGAACGATCAAGGCCAAGAGGCAGCTGCTCGGGAGCAATGCGCGTGCGCTTTGGTGTTGAAGGCGCGACTTGCTCCATGGAGCGGCGAGACGGTGACTCGCTGCCAGACTCGCTTGATGACGAGTAGCGTTCTGCCTCCTCGTCTGTAGCACGACGCCTCTTGTTAATAGCACGTGGTGCCGCGCGCTTGGTAACCTTCTTAGGACCAACTGGCTCACGGCGTTGTGGGCGTGGACGGAGGCGCAGCTTCAGAGGAGGCGCTGCATGTGCAAGCGGGGGTGTTGGTAGTTGAGCGAGCGAAGGAGTCGGACGAACCCCAATGATGATCGGAGCAGGAGTTGATAGCAGTGATTGAAGTGAGCGGCATGTGGTCATGATATTCGCGAAAGAAGCGTGCGACGAGAAAGCCGGGGGGCTGGCGGGAGGAGAGAAGGGTGAAGGTTGTAGTCGAGAATGAGTTGAGTGCGACGCATCGCAGGGCAGCGCGGACGGGAGAAGCATGGTAGCAATTTTTCGATTATTTTTGCCGTGCAAGATACGAACTGTGATCGCGGAAATTATTGTTGCTGTTGTTGTTGTGGTTGTTTTGCGAAGAGGGCGAAGCGGGTGGTTGGCGTGTGGTGCGACTGCGACTGGGATAGACGACGCGGCCAGGCGCAAAAGTATGGCAGGCAGGGTCTTGACGATGCTTGTAAGTGCGCGCGCGAGATAGAAAGGTGAGGTTCGAGTCGACGAAAGATGAACAGGTTGCAATGCGAATGTTAAGAGAAGTCAAAAGTGTAGAAATTTCGGTGTTTGTCTGTTTGTGTTTGTGTTGATGTTTGTTGTAAGGAGAACTGAATCTGTTGTCGGAGTGAAGAGTAGGAAATGCGGTGGTTGTGGTGGGAATTGGAATGAAACGGGGGGTTGGTCAGGCAAGTGGCATTGGAATGGGATGGGAAGGGGCAGGGGATGCAGTGGTCTAATATGGATCTGGACGAGGTGTGGACTGTGGAAGTGAACGAGAAGGATCTTGGACCAGGGCCAGAGAAGGAGGGTCCTAAGTCCCACCTACTGTCAAAGCCGCGCACCCAGATGGAGGAGCCACCAGCAAGCGACAAGTACCTTCTAGGCCTGTCTCGGGGTGCAGACGCCAAACAACGTGGACCCTCTGTTGAGTTATGAGCCGGTTCGCGCCCGTTTTAGCGGCAGCGGTAAAGTTAACTTGCCAAGTGACTCTGCTTAGTGTCAATATTGCCTGTACAGTAACTATGTTGAGCGGTAAGGATCAAGGGCCCCGTGCACCATCTGATCGCTGATACCCAGGACAGATGTTCTTTGATGAAGGTATCTTGGGCTTAGAAAGCCCACATAGAGCCCCCGAGCACTCCGCCTCCAGGTATTGGGAATCAATCGGACATGGGAAGGGCCGGGGTGTTGCAGGGGCAGGTGCGCACGTACGTGCCTGGCAACGAACTGATCGCTGCTTCCGGGTAGATACAATGAGTTTTTTTACAACGGTCTGACTAACTACTGGCAGAGAAGGAACGAAGGACCCATGCTTCTCGCACATGATACATGTTTCTTTGCAGATGAGGTATATGTTCTGCATGTAGATCCTTGCTCGAGCTCTGCACTGTATGTACGGAATCGATCAAGTGTTGGTGGGTGCCCAGTCGGATGATGACAGTTGAGGCATCCTGAGTAGCCTCGATCTCGGTTTCAGCACACTATTACTTGCCCGAAAGTGAAAGCATCAGGACATTCACTTCCATGATACGGCACGAGACGACATATGTTTTCTTTCCTTATTGGCTTTTAATTTCACATGTGTTTCCGAGAGCAATCATACTCTCCATAAACCACCTCGTTATTATTGAATTACGCATCCCTCTCTCCAACCCTTCAGCTTGGAAATCGATATAATGACCGTGCAATAGGGTAGAAGATGTGCCCCCTTCTTATGTCCCGTCTACTGGAGAGATTATTGCTTTCCTATCGTTGTTTCAAACATTCTGACATCAATCGCCCTGCATATTCGTGCCCCAGGTTTCTCCCTCTAGTTAACCAAAAAGCAATAAACCTTCATCTTCATCCCTTCTTTATGATCATGCACGAAATAACCAGGCCACCCAAGACAATGAGATTTAGATTATTATCCACCACAACTCAATATGGTACATCCCACAGCGTCAACACTCATGTCCGCTGGGAACCGGGTTGAGGAAAAAAAAAAAAAAACCCCGGACGAATCTGTGCACATCTCCACCAACACATAACCATGGCTACCTACTACTTGACATTCTATTCACCCGAGGATACGACATAGATATAATTATCCTTCATTCCATTACATCCTGTATCTGTATCTATCTCATCGCCAGGCCCCAGCCGAAAAGTGAATTTGCAACAAATCCAGTGACTCAGGTACAGTAATAAGCCACTTTCGTGACTTGCCATAATTCGCAGAGGACAAAGACAAGACGAAAGTGTTCAAATCAACGATACATAATAGCGAGTTGACCAACACATTTCCGCTTGCTTGTTCAACCCGAGCCCCCCTCCTAAAATGAATCACTCTGTTTTGAAGGACTGATTAGTGTTTGTAGGCCTCTAGAATCATCACCCACCCTTGATGTCCGGGTTGGGCTTGATGCCCGACCTGACCAAGACATTAAGCTACTGTATTGTTACGCAACGAACACATGCAACTTGCAAGGGTCCTATGCAACCAGGCACACAAGTTAAAGATTTTTGTGTGCTACTGCATACTAACTTGGTTCTTTGGCATAAAAAAAAATTGCAATACCGTACACATGCATCGGGAAACCTTGGCTAATCTTGAACCAGGTACATGTTGTAAAGGACTTCCTTCGTATGTGGAGTTGACACAGACAATATCAACAAGTTGCACTTGTTCATCCACACAAATTCGCACAACAAGAATATCCTGATATTGCAATCTGCGGGTTGTGGTACGACTCACGGTCGGTTGATGTAGTAGACCAAGCTGAGTTCCTGAGACAATGTAACATTCTTGCACTCAAGTTACACAAGAGAGCAATATCTGATGTATGTCTAGTTCAAAACTCTCCGCTGACGCACGAGCCGTGGGGGATAGGTAATACTCGCTAGATACCTTGCCTTGGCTGGTGGGAGCGAGCCGTCGCGGCACGGACTAGGACCATCCCATGCCCTATGGTACGTACCCATTAGTGATCACATCTATACTTATGCCGTACCGTTCACTTCCACGTTGATGTGCTGCAGGGTCCTACGCTGCTAGATTCTGAATGACGACAGAAGCCCTGCCAAACTGTATCATGTCTGCAGCACCAAGGTGTTCATTCCTTGATTTTCCCTCCTTGATACACACCTTCATCCATCTTATACTACCACCCACTTCCTTCTTCCCTCGAACAAACGATGAGCGGTTCGATCAGCACAATGTATTGAATAGTGGGTGTGTGCCTGGCTGTCTGCATGACCTTTTCTAGGTGCCTCCTTTGCAGGTGAGTCGGTGAGGTCATGCCCCCATATCAAACCCCAACACTCCTTGTTCTTTTCATTTCTTGACCGTTTTAGGATAGAATAAGAAGGAAGAACGCGCCATTTATTGGCTACCCAGGCTCACAAGGTAGATAGGCACAACTTGTGTACACCCTGTGACCATCAAAGTGCGAAGCTGTCTTTACGACGAAGTGAGTTGGCTCATGATGAAGTGAATGATGCAAGTCAATTTTCGATCCTCGACGAATATTGGATCTTCTCGATCGAGATCTTGAAGTCCCCCCTTTCTGAAGTCGTACTGTCTGTACAATCTTCTCCCATCTAGTGCTTCACGATAACTCCATCCGCATGATGTAGATATCCAGATAAAATGGAGACCCGGTTATACGGTTTTCTTTGCCAGGCCTTTCACCGCCAATTTACCACGCAGGTCTCTTATTTTCTCTGCGATTGGCCCTATAACGTAGTCCTGGTTTTGCATTGTTGCGCGATTACCGCACAAGTCGCGAGAGATACGCGTAGGGGTCGGCGAAAACGCGTCAAAACACGTCAACGCGTTAATTGAAACATGCATGACCTTAAAACTTGACCAATGGTAGAATACGAAAATATGGATAAAGGTGGGAACACACGCAACCACTTCCGATCATGGTCAGTGCGTGCATCAAGTACCTGTCGGTCTCGACATGGGGCCAAATACAGTGTGGTATCGTCTTCTCATACGGATCTTCACTGGAATCAAGAAGCGCCTCTTGTTTCTTGTTTTTATATTTGTGAGAACGACATCAATGGTAAATAGTTGGTCGACGAGCTGGCAGGCTTTGTTTACTCCACGGTTCACATTGCGTCGCTAAGATTGCTCTCTCCTTCAGCTATTGATATTATATCCGGCTTCCGAAACCTGGGTTTACTCGAGCTGGGTGGTATTCTCTCGTCCTACACAAGGCCCACACAGGGCGGTAACACAGTTCACAACACCTCAAGCCATGAGTTATATTGCTCACACTTCCATCTACTACCTATGTACCATCAGTGTGAGTGACCTCTCAGACCTCTCGGACCCATTATTACCGCCCTTCAGCCACGATGACTTCTATCTTCCCTTGCCCAGAGTCATCATACAACTAAAGTACTCTAATTGAGTAACAGAGATACATCCAATGTCAACACACCATACGCGTCCAAGGTGATACAGTAAACAGATCAAGAACCCCCCAATTCAGCTCCTGTCTCAACATCAAACCCCTGCCTGCCCTTGGATCGAGCCAGTGGCAGGGAGGAGGAGGGGATTCTTTGTGCTTAGACATACTTCCTCCCTCGTGATAGATTAACTTTCTTTGTTACCATATCCGATCGAGATATATGCGTTCCTGACTAGTGACCGCCTTTGCCGAGTTCTGGGGCTGAATGCGAATGGAGTAGCCACTACTTGCCCTTGTCAACTTCTTTGTCAAAGTCGATGTTAGATATTATTTATAATTCGATACTCGTTGCACGGTCTTGTACCCGTGTAGAATGCTGAGCTCTCGTTTCAGAGCACAGCATTCACTACGAAGCGGTGTCACTGGCTCACGAGAACACCGAACCTCGTCGCCGACTCGTCTTCACCTCTTCGATTAAAAAAACAAGATCAAGCACTGGATTGGATGCATAGTTGTCAGTTCCCTTGTCTATCACCCACCCAGTCCTGCCGAGACACACTGTTGCTTTGATACCGAGCCGTCTTTACGGGCACAATCCCTTGCATATTGCTTTGTGTCTACGATCAATGATCAAATGTGACCATATAGACTAGAGAACAAACAGAGAGATCAAGTTGAAGCCGCATCATGTAGAATCGTGTTAAATTCTACGATATTACACTCAGTTTGAGCTTCATGGTCTCTGATAGATTGAGAGTTCACTCCAATCACCAACAACTTCCAACTGATTTGCGATATTGCTTAATTGCTAAATTGGAATACAAAACAAGCATATACAGCCAACTATCTCGAAATGAAAAATACCAATAGAATATTAGTAAATGCTCTAAGGATCCAGTACACATTGCAACAACTCTTTCTGCCTCCAGTGCACTTTTATCATCCTACCTACCCTAATCACACACTCATGACAGACCTTGGCAGAAAACCCCTTGCATATGTACCGAGGGAGCTTTACACTAACTATGGCGTTTTCGGTAGAGATCAACTCAACAAGGGGGTTTCATAACGATACATTGTACCCTTTTAGTAAAGATGCTACAGTGTCGTATGACTTCGGCTCAGTTCTCACTCAAGCTGGCCCCAACGTGACTATACGTCCTGACTTGACCCTGAACAATGAATACGAACAACAGATTGGTATCATGGCCTTCATTCGTAGCAGGCGCTATATTACTATGTCATGATTACACCCAAGTCACGTCTCTCACGAACGCCAAATACAACATGATGATATATCATCAACCCCTCACAGTCTCCCCTTGCTCTCGACATCATCAGACGTTGGAACTCCCTAGTTGAACAGTTTCACACCGCTGATACAGGGAGAATTATACCCAAAAGATACCGGTCGACCTGATGAACCACCAAACCGTCAAATTAGATCTCATCATGCTATACTGCGACTTGAAATCAAACACCCGTCTTAAGTCTAAAAACGCAACTCCACCATATGCACATCTGTGCCAAACAGGAGTAGCGGTGGAGATGGAAAAGAAAGCGCTCTCAAGAGTATCGTCCAACATAGTGCGCTTTGGCTATGCATGATGAAATGTATGCTGAAATAGGAAAGAAAGATAACAGCGCTGAATGAACTTGTCGTGACTGCTGACAGACGACAGCATAACAAAAGGCGGTAGAGATGTCGTTTGGCTTTTCACAAAAGAAGAGAAGTCGTCGTTGAGTAGTTATGCCCTTCACATTAAACCTGGAACGGGCGGGCTGCCACTCGCCCACTTCCATCACATAACGATGCAGTCCTTGTCGTCTTTGGCATTTTTCTGCATCTTGCCATTGCGTGGAGGTGCAACTTCCATGGGAGTACCCTGGCCGCTGACAGCTGCTTGGATGATGGCGAGACGTTGCTTGGCTCGCTCCTCACCAGCATCAGCAGCTTTGACATACCAGACATTGGCTTCCAAAACATCACGTCGGCATCCGATACCCATCTCCGTAAAGTAGCCGACGGCGTATTGTGCCTTTACGAAGCCTGCACCATGGTTAGCTATCTCGACTCGTGCAAATGTGAATAAAACACTCACCCAAATCAGCTGATCGGCGCGCCCACTCATACGCCTCCTCCTCGTCCTTTTCAAGGATCGGGGGAGCGCCGACCATATACCACGCACACAATCCCATCATGGCACCGGCGTGCCCTCTTTCAGCGGCACCAGTATAGAAGTGAACACTCAGAGCCGGATCGCGAGGGCAATTAAGCAGGCCGTGCTCGTAAGCATCACCCAGTCGATAATTAGCCTCAGGGTGGCCCAGTTCGGCAGCCTGAGTAAAGAGTTCGGCAGCGTGATTATCATCCTTGAAGATGTCTGCACCATACCCATTCTCATACAAGCAACCGAGCTGATATGGTGCAGAGTTGTACTGAACATCAGCCGCTTCAGCAGCCAACTTCATCCATTTAATTCCTTCTCGGTAACGCTTTTCTCCAAGATCGCCAGATAGACAGGCCTTACCCAAACGTGTCATGGCGCCAGGGTGGCGCTTCGAGGCAGCTGTACGCAAGAATTGGACCGCCTTGGCAGGGTCTTTTCGGCAACCCCAGCCAAATTCATAGCATAGTGCGGTTCGGTAGCCAGATTCAGCGTGGCCGTGCTTTGCGGCCAAAACAAACAGAGGGAAGGCCGAGTTATAGTCCTCCTTACCCTTGTTGAAGAGGCCAGAAGCAAACCCATCTGCGAGATAATATTGCGCAAAGGGGTATCCAGCACTGGCGAGACGCTGCAGGATTTGTCGGGCTTCACGAACCAGTTCTTGTGGGCTTGACACAGAACCTTCGGCAGCTGGGCTGTCACGACCCTTTTGAGGCTTGGGGCTGTTCTTGCGCGCTTTAGGCTCTGAAAAGTCCAGACCTTGTTCCTGAGCTGTTGAAATCAAGAATACGGCGAACGAGTATTGAATTGAGGAGTCATTTGTTTTTTTGACATTGGCACGGTACATGTCAAGAGTCTTCTGGGTACTCAGAAGAGACGCATTGTTACCAATAACAGTTCGGAGATTAGAGTTATCAGGAGTTAATGGCGCCGGAGCCTGCTGAGGATACGGCGCATGAAGCAACTCAGCATATGTCGACATCCTGACATCCGGAGATTTACGTGAACCACCTGGCATCAGACCCGGAGAGCGACCACGCGAGTCAGAATAGACGGAATACGATGATGGTGGCCGAGGTAGTGAAGTCCTCATATGGCTACCGGAGTTTGGCGTAAGGTGGCGGCCGATGTTTGAAGCACTCTCAGCTAGATCAGAAGCGGACGAATTCCTGGCCTCTGCATTGGGAACGCTTGGTGGGAAATCCTTCTGATGATGGTACTGAAATAGAGGCACGGGCTGGGCGTCAGGCATGTTTCCTTCAATGATAGAGCTCTCAGGGGAGTCGCCGATTGTCTGGCCCTCCACATTCTCATTCATTCCCGATAGTGAGCTTGCGCTCGTCGTTGCGGAAGACTCAATAGAAATTTGTTGCGGGTTCGTGCTCGCAGTTTCATTCGATTCCCGGCTGTTACGGTACTGATCCTGATTGCGAACTCTGTCTGTCGGTGTTGTCTTGGTGAATTCAGCGAGAGTTATTCTTTCAGATTTTGCCCCGGAGCCATCTTCATCTTTACGGATGCCATCTCGAACTTCGGGGGAACTCCTTGGCTCTGACCTAAGAGCATGGAGGGGAGGAGGAGGAGGAGGAGGAGCAGTTTCTGGGGGCGAAGGCAGTGGGTGAAGAGTGCGATCAATTAATTCTCCTCTCAAACTTTGCTTCTGAGTATATTCGACATCGGCGTTTGAGGGCTGAACCCAATTATCCTGCCGAAACTTGACACGAACGGGAGAGACTGGTCCGTTGCGCAGTCTTGGGCCCTCAGTTTCATTGAGATGAGGTATGCGAACAGGGCTAAGACTAGAAGCACTGGTCGGTCTCGAAGAAGGTCTCGAAGGAGAATCGCGGTAGTTGGACAATGCCGCAGTAGGAGGTGGTGAAGTATTCGCTGCTGCCATGCTGATTCGAGGTTGAGGCTTTGGCAATGCCGAAACAGCCAAGCGCAAGTTCGGATATCTTCCAGAACGAGTATCGAGATGGAGGTGTGGTTAGTAAGCCTGAGAATGTGCAGGACTCGGCAGCCGTGATATATCCAAGATCACAAAATCAAACAGGCTGAGAGGAAGTCTGGATACGCTGAAGAAAATACAAGGTGACGGAAGATAGTGACCGTGGAGGAGAAGCGAGTGTAGTCTGTAGTTAGTGACAGACGGCCAGTTTAGCGCAACGTATGGAGTTTGGAGTGGATGCTGCACGAAGGATATTTGGGTATGGATCCGAAACGCCGCGATACAGCGGGGACAAGGGGTAGCCGGGCAAACAGAGGATAGATCAACGAGGGACGAGGGGGTGGTTGGAGAAACAATAGTTGGGAAGAAACCGAGGAGGCTGAAGTGAGAGCCCCTGGAATTAGTTAGGTATGAGGCGATGAGCACAATAAAGCGGAAGTAATTGGCAGTTTTTTTTTTTTTTTAGTTTTTTTTTTTTTTTTATTTCCTGAACGAAGGATAGAAGGGAGGAAGAAGGATGGAAGAGCCAAGACTAACTAGACCCAGAATCGGCTGGAAGAAAAAACAAGTCCAAGCATTAAGATGAGTGGACTTGACAGTTGAGATCCAATAAGGTCCTTTTTGTCCTGGGCGCTGCGCCGCCTGATATTTATGAGGTGTGGTGGTGGTGAACGTGGTGGCAGTGGTGGTGATGAGGCCCAGGCGCACTGCAGTTTAGCTGAATTAGCTAAATTATGGCACACGCACTTGTAGGGAGCCTGAGAGCAGTGGGTGACTGGAAGGATGGGACCCATGTAGAACTAGTGGGGATCTGTTTGTCTGGTGGGCTAGTTACTCAAAAGCAGTTTATTTAATAGAAGATGATATCTGTTGTTCTGCTGAAGAAGTGAAGGAAGTGTTGGGTTTTCTTTAAACTCAATAAAGACCCGAAGTTTATATTCAAATATGTTATGAATAAGTCGAAAAGACTTTTTTCTTCTCTTTAAAATGGTCATCAACCACTGAAACCAGGTTATTTCCCTTGGGTACGAATAAATGTCCGGCGTCTGAGAGCTGAACTGATAATAATTGGAAAGAAACAGGGGTATTTTTTCAACCAAGTATCACCATAGAAGGCGCAGGATCTTTTACTCGCTCCATGACCTCAACTTCAAGACTTCCGTTTCACTTGTCACGCACATCCTCTGATGTTGAGTCAAGGAAAACATGATACTGCAGTAATGACGTGTACACAGAAGGGAACACAAATGCCATTCACATCCAACCCCTTTCTTTCAATATACGCGTCGACGAGGAATGATAACTCTACTTAGGATAGCTCGGCATGACGTGCGCCTCAAGCGGGAATGGCACGGTTAAAATTGACCGACTTATCACTTTTCTACGTCGTAAAGAAGATTAGGTCTCAAAATGACAACCAGTGCGAATGTAATTCGTGAGCTCGCTGAGAGCTGAAAAGCTTCTGCGCAATGCCCTCCAATGGTACGTTGGGCCCTCCACGAAACTGCATGTTAGCGTTATTATAGCATTGAACATGGCTTAAATAACTCAAGGGTCCAGGCCAAGCCCAGTCCAGCCGAGTGCTGCGCTAACGCTTGAAAGGCTTCTGCCATTTCCTGACCGCCAGAGCGCACTTGTAACATATGGGCGCTTATATTGAATGCTTCAATTCTGAGATCTAGACTTTAGTAACTCATCACTTACAGTGTTATAGAGCCTCGCCGTTGCAATGCTCCATTTAGTGGCAGATCTTTTAAACTCTGTTCTGGCGGCGTAACTCAATTGCATTAAGTTAAGTTATACTTTCAGTTGTGTACCAGGTCATCCTTGTCTGTGAGTTCAACTTCGGGTTGTTAACATTCCACAGCGCTTACCGTTGAACAGGGCTGAGCAGCCGCCATGGCGTCGGTGTCGTCACGCAAATGATACCCTAGAACTGCAACCACTGGTTTCTCCATAAAAGCAAAGCTGAATCGGAGATTTCCTTGCTGTCATTTTCGGTGGGCAGGTAACACGTCCTTGCATTTTGTTTCGGCAATTGGCCCAGGTATCTGGTATACGTACGGCTTTGTATTGTATAGGTACTGTTACACAAACGACACGGCAACGTAGCAGTTCAATGTGTACCTTTGGTCATGGGGAAGTTTAGTGTCGGCTGCCAGCCGCTCAATTTGTCGTGTTTCGGGGACGACCTCGATCGAACTTTCGACAGCCGTAGTACTCTCAAGTGTGAATAAAATGCTTACATAGTATTCAAGCCCTAGTCAGAAATAGCGTATGTGTTAAACCCACAGCAGCCTGGTTAGCGCTGCAAATGCAGTTTTTGCAGTGCAAATGCAGGTATTAAGCTGCAAATCCAGAAGAGGCTAGGTCACCTGACCAAATGTATCTAAAATAGGCCTAGTGCAGCGCAAAACCCAAAATCACCGCAGCAGCTAGCCAGACAGTCAATCAACAAGCACAAGTCGGTTCAACAGGAAGCGGCTCAAACGGTATC
>PVQB02001472.1:0-19118 GCA_002980475.2 Fusarium beomiforme | reverse complement strand
ACCCGCTTATCATGTACGTTACTTAGATTATAAAGAATAATAAATTTATAATTTTTATGTCAAGTATATAATAAGAACTTATTACTAACCTTAATTAATAAGGCTTAGTTAATTAATAATATAAACTTAAGAATTAAGTTACTTATTATATATACTTGACAAGATATAGTAAGAGTTAGCTAATAAGCACATCTAGAGGATAAGTCAGATTGTTGCTAAGTGAGTACTCTTATACAACATTGTCTGTTGAAAACATAAACGCGTAAAGTCACCTAAGCAATGGAAATTAAGTTGACGGTGGCGGGAATATTCACCGGAATTTAATCTCAATGTTATGATATGGAAAGATGGACCTACCTATTGTAGCTGACAGACACGTGTGATCCATGACCCAGGATGCTGTCAAGACTTTACAAAACAGGCTCGCGCGTCGGTAAACTATACATATACCTTCTTACGGTACATTAGTGACGAGCGAGCTAGGATGCATTGAATCCAGGGAGTTAATCAAAACGGGATTCTGGATTGCTACTTGAGTAAACTCAAATCTTGGAATAATGTGCTTTCCGACTTTCCATGCTGCGATACAAATTACGGATTCTGCTTCAGCATAGACTCTTGACTAGTAGCGCTATTTTATGCCTCTATTCCTCACCAAGTACCTATCTCTCAAAGTGCCCACTGTTCAACAATCTCGGCCAGAGTTGTCTCGCTGCCAACATTACCTGGGAATACAACAAAAGGCACAGACCGATGCCGGCTTGTCTCCTCATCGCATCTCCAGAGAGGCACACCTGGAGCAGCCTGGCCTACGATCAGAGCTCTCCTCATCTTGAGACCCTTGGTGGCTGCGTCCGAGGAGGTGATTCCTCCCTTGGCAATTATATATCGTGGCCGCACTTGGATGTTAACGAGTAGGCGGACAAGTGCAGCAGCCACCTTGGAACCGATCTTCAGCGAGGAGATGGCTTCGTCGGTCTTGATCAACGTCCGCGAAGTCATGACCAAGACGTCTCTGCCAGCGCTGATAAGCCTGGTAGTCTCGGAGATAGCACGATCTACCATCTTCTGCTCCTGTTCCGCAGACTCGATCAACTGAGCCACATCTAGCGCAATCACTTCAAGATCAGCACCCCTGCTCTCACGCAACGCCTTGAGCTGCGCTGTCGTTTTGGGTACGTATGATCCAGCCAGAATGAGACCACCAGTCCTTGGAGCATCAATGTCAGCCTTTAGCGAGACTTCAGCCCAAGATTTAGGTGGGATTTCTTTGATTCCGAGCCTCGACGATACGAAGGCAGCTGCAGTGCGGTAGATGAAGCGGTACCCCTTTTCCTCAGCAGCCAAGAGGCCAGCAACGAAGACGTTCATATCGGAATCCGCAACAGCATTGACAATGATGACACGGTCGGCACCGCGCTCTCCGCTCAGGAGCTTCTCTTCGACCTTCGCTGGACCTCCGCAGCGCAGATCCTCCAAGGTGATAGATGTGAAAGATGATGCTGTGAATCGCGCTCTGCATTTCTCGAGGATATACTGCTGAAGGTTGGAGTTCTTGTACCCGAACGTAGCATCCTGTGCGAATTGCTCCTTGAGAGTGCCAACATCCCAGACGGCTAAAACGTCGATGTTGTTGCAGGTCTGAGTTCCGGTGGGGTCATCGTCGAGAGCGACGAGGACAGGCATGGCACCGCTGTCAACGCGAGCTTTTGTTGACTCAATCAGATCGGCGGTATATTCGGCAGGGAGGGCAGCCAATGTAGTATTTGCTGGCAATGACTTGACAGAGTCTTCGTACGCAGCAGGAGGTGATACCTTGACAGATGCGCTCTTGCTCACGTCTGATCCAGCTGCCTCCCAGAGTCGTACCACGCCTGCATCTGACTCTTTAGCCCACCCGCGAGCAGCTCCATCGATATAGAGGGTATGAGCCACCGCAGACATGGGCGTATAACTAGCCAGCCTCTTCGCCTCATTCAGAACAATACCAAGATCCTTGACAAAGATTGCCAAAGCCGAGTGGGGAGTCCAATCGGCATCGAGCATCTGCGTAGCCCGGTTCTGAAACATCCAGCTCCAGGAGGTAGACTCATTGAAGATGTCGTACACTTGCCGCGTGTCTAGACCAAGACGGGACGCGAATGCCAGTGACTCTGCTGCCGTTGCGATGTGGACTCCTGCTAGAAGCTGGTTGATGAGCTTCGCTGAAGATGCTGCACCAACTCCGCCCTTAACGTTGTAGATGTTGGACTCCTTGCCGGCCATGGCCAGAATGATGCCGCGAACGGATCCGAGTGCTGAGCCTGGTCCTGAGCAGATCATCTATATTCCGTTAGTATCAATCGCTTAGTATTGAATCAAGGGAGAACGGGCACTGCGCACCGTGAGATCACCCTTTGCTGCACGAGCAACACCTCCACTGACAGGGGCATCCACGAGGCTGAGACCCCTACCCAGAGACTCCAACTTGTCGCCAATGCGGCGTGCCTCAGACGGTGGAACAGTTGAGCTGAGTATGACTGTCGCTCCATCAGACAGCTCCTCGGCAGCCTTGCCAGCACCAAACAGTACATCCCACGCCTGCACAGCGTTCTGAACCATGAGGATCAGCGCAGCTGTGCCCTTGGCGGCTTCAGCTGGTGAAGAGGCTGCGATAGACATTCCACTCGGGCCACTGGCTGCGAACTTCTCGACTGAGGGAGCCCAAACATCATATCCTTGCACGGAGAAGCCGGCCCGCACGAGGGACTGCGCCATCCCTTGACCCATTGCCCCTAAGCCAACCATGCCAACCGTTGCCGCTGATGGCGGTGTCTTTGGTGGAGTAACGTCTCCGGCAGGCTTGTTTGCATGTTTGCCAATTGCATCAATAGGCGTAGCCTTCTGGTGCTGCGATTCGAACAGTTTGACTAGGCTGGAGACATGTTCGAGGCCATATCCTTGGGTGGAGGCGAGCAGGCAAACCTGTTCACTGGCAGAGAACAGTGGCAAAGGGAAGTTGAGACTCTTGGATGAAGACGTGACAATATTCTAGATCTTTGTGTAAGCGAGCTTCACATCCCGTTTGGACAAGTGATAGCATCTCTGTAGAATCTCTCACCATGGAATTGATGGGAACAACTTACAATGTTATGCAACAGCGACTCAATCGACGGCTTCACATGGGAATCTGCCTGTAGCATATGAGGTACAAGCTCCTCATACGCAGAAGAATTGCCTGCGGCGTTGATGATGATGCTGTATATCTCATTGGCGTCAATCCCTGCTTTCGACGCAAGACCAGTAGCCTCGGCAGCCGTGACAGCATGCGTCGCCTCCATCAAATAGCTTGTCAGTCGCAGTTTATTAGCTGCTCCAAGACCACCGGAAATGACATGCACGTTGTCATGAGCCTTGGACAGGAAAGCTACGCTTTCGATTGCGGCTACTGAACCTGAGATCCAGATGGAGCTCTTGGTCCTACTGCTTGGTGCGACAACAGAGCAGTCAAGGATCTTGATGTCAGTTCGACCAGCTTCAGTGAAACGAGAGGCTAGGTCTTGGTAGTAATCTGGCAAAGCGAGGCATTCAAGCATGAGTGACGCATCCTTGGGCAATGCTTGAAGTTGGTCAGCGAGACGTGCCTTGTATGTAATCCTGGGTTGTCTTGTCTTTGCATACAGTGTATAAGACCGGAGGACGATCCTAGGAGCGTCTCACTCAAAGTTTCCGCGTCCTTCTTCTCAATCCAGACAATCTGGCTGTGCTGGACAACATGATGGACCGAGTCTGATCGCTGTACTTGCCCGGCTCCCATGAGCTCAACACTTTCCGAGGTGTCGCAAACTGTGATTGTACCGTAGAGATGTAATTGCAAAGCCTCTGCAATTTTCGCCTTTTCTGGGCTGAACCCAACAAACCCAATAGAAGAATGAGACGGCATGGTTGCTGGCTGTGCTGTGGTATAGACGATACCTCGAATCACACCAACATGAGCAACGGCAGCGTCGCGGCATCGCCCTTATAAATCGTCGAGTCACCTTGGCGCCTATTCCCAGCAACCGTCCTAGCCCTCTCAGCACAATCAAGTCCTGCATTTACAATACGTAAGTACATTTACAGGTAACTTACAACGAAATATCCACTGCGCAGGCAATTCTGTCCCAATAAGGTTAGAGACACTCTCCACGGGCGGCGAAAGCGGCGCGAACTCCGCACCACCTCGAAGAACTAATTGGTCCATGCGGAGAGTAGTGCTAACCACTGTCAGATCCAGCGCGGTCATCCGGCCGTCCTCGATTCGCCTGGCCCCGTGATACATACTGCCCCAGCACCGCGGTCATCATACCGAGCCATCTTCTTCCCCCGGATTGTCAGCCGCCCCAGACACTTGCAGGTTCCCCGTGGAGAACACAGCTACTATGAAGAGAACCTACACTGGTCTCGAAGCCGATGAGTACGGGCAGGGGGACGCTTCGGACTCTGCTGTTCGCCGATCCAAAGTGTCGAGAAAGATACGAGCCTGTAAGCTGGCTTCCTTCCGCATGGTACGGTCATAGGAATAGTGAGCTTAACTGTGACACAATAGGTCAGCAATGTCATATGCGCAAGATTCGATGCGTTACAGACGACGGTGCCCCCAAGTGCACACGTTGCACCAAGAATGGCTTGGAATGCGTCGTGAACAAGAATCTGCAAGATCTGTTAGAGGGGGAATATGACTGGAAAAAGGCCATGGAGCAACAGATGGAGTCCATGCGCGCGTCCATTGTAGATATGAAGGCGAAGCTCAACAACCTGCAATCGACTCAGCAACAAATGACGCTCGCGTCCACCTCCCCAGAGACGGTCTCCCGTCTCACAGCACCAACGCCTCATTTGACTGCCATGACGAGAGAGAACTCGCCCGAGACCCATGGCGCCTCTAAAGACGACGGTGCCATTGTCGATGCTCCTATGGTGAGTCTCTTTCGAGCGACAAAGCTACGCAATATCAGAAGCGATCCCAGTAGCGACGGCAGAGCAGCCCTGGACCGCCGTCGCCAACCAGACTTCGTCTCTCAGGGACGAATCAGTCTTGCTGAGGCAGAAAATCTCTTTGCTGCATTCCGGGGCACGCTCAACGCTTACCTCTGGGGCGGTGTCGCTCTCGTCCATGATAGCCTGTCGTCAGCCAGGGAGTCATCCTCACTCCTCGTCGCAGCCATCTTGGCCGTTGCCGCCCTCCATACCCAAGACAATGGGCAGAGCTTCGACCGCTGCTACGTCGTGTTCGCCGAGCTCGCTAGTCAGGCCATGTTCCAGCGGTACCATACTCTAGACGACATCCGGGGCCTCTGCATCGGTGCCTTTTGGCTTTCAGACCTGAGCTGGAAGCTTTCCGGGCTTGCTGTGCGTATCGCTACGGAACTCAACATCCACCAGCATTGCGCCAGGGCTCTACGTGGGGAGACTTCACATTGCGAGAAGGCTCGGCTGTGGTATCTCCTATACGTTTGTGATCATCACTTCAGCATTGCGTACGGGAGGCCGCCTGTCATAGCCGAGGATGTGACTTTGATCAATCATGAGGGATTCCTTGCTCTTCCAGGGGCCAATGGTGCCGATGTGCGCCTTCATAGTCAGGTCAGGATATTCATCATCCTCAGCCGAACTTACAGGACGTTTGGCCTGGATCGGTCACGGGTCGTTGCGAACGACGAGTTTGATGCGATTCGCCGCTACAATGGTGAGTTAGGGCAGTGGAAGCAGACTTGGGAGTCACGACTAGGCGAGCTAGGTATGTTGTCTCGTATGGCTGGGGAACCAACCTCTCAAGTGTACCAGTAGCTGACGTGATGCAACAGGGTGCGATCCGCAGATTGGCGATTATCCAAGGAAAGGAGTTGTGTTGCACTACCACTTCGCCCGACTTCTTCTATTCTCCGTCTGTCTGCAGGGTCTCCAACCTACCGATGACTTTCTCATCTCTCTCGAGAGACAAGACTTCATCAATACTGCCGTAGACAGCGCATGTGCAGCACTCCGTTTAATCCTGGAAGACTCTGATATGCGCCGCGCCGTCGTGGGAGTCCCCTTGTACCTCCTCACCACGATCGCGTACTCGTCCATCTTTCTGATCAAGGTCTGTTCGTCGTGGAGGGCTGTTGTCGTACACCTGTCGGTAGACGACGTAGTCAACCTCGTCGGCCCCATCATCTCCATGCTCAATGCGACACAAGCCTACGCGAGGCATGTAGCGCATTACATTGGGCAAGGTCTTAGTACCATGCTCGACAGGTTCAAGTCAGGAGAGTCGGCGAAAAATGTACTGATGCCGCAAAATCCCAACAACAGCACGTCGGAAGTGCCGCAAGACTCGCGACCAGCCCAGCACCAGGATTGGGATCTGAGCTACAGCTGGATGATGGGGGATCAGCTTGGGATGGGACTAGAATACTATCCGGGAGACCTGCTCGGGATCATTGGATCGCAGATGGCAGAGTAATCGTACAGACCATTGCCTGTTTGAGTTATGGAGTCATGAATTACATACATAATAATAAAAAAGGCCAATTACTGCCAAACTTGTTCCACATTCTGTCGGTACTCCGCCGATCCCGCCCATGCGATTTTCTGTTTATTGCCGCTAAAGCAATCTCGGTCAAGAACCCCATTTACCCATGGCTAGCTCTGAAATAATGCGTTGTGCGCGGCCGTAAGAAGTGCGTTGATTGAACTAAGTTGACTACGGCCCACCACAACGCCTAAGGCGTTATCTGGAGACCCACCATAATTATCAACTAACCTTCCGTAATTACCCCCTGTAACATACTGCCCCGGTCACTTCATAGTGTTAACCGCAACACCATAGAAAACCCGACGGTTCAGTCTTAGGTAATACATAATAGTTCCCTCATTATAGTGATCATAATCCTTTCCCAGTTACCAATCCCATAGTTCTATGTTTCAGTGTCCTATCCGGCTATTCAATCTGTAGTAACCCATGTTCGCGGTTCCCCTCTCAAGTTATTCCAACTTGCAGAAAATAGTAACATTAAGTTCCTACCAGCATCTATCAACTCTATCCCTCCTCTATCCGGTCTAAAGAGTTTATCTCTCATTTTATATATCTTATGGTTCAGAGAGCGCAAACTTATATCTTAACGATAGGCTTAAGCGCTCCCCTTACGTGCGACAGTTTCCGGGTGGTCCCAACTGAGATCTTCTATGATTTATTGCTTATTAACTCGATCGTAATTTAAGTCTAGCTCAGTCAGCGCCGGTAGCTTTAGTCTATTGAGGCGAGGGACATAGGGCTTCAAGTCATTAATATGTATCTTGCGGATATATCTTAGACCAATAAGGTTCTCTGTTAAGTAGGTAATATCTAAGTTTCGTTTAACTACTATAGAAAGGTTTCCCTAGGTCTTATGAAACTTCATATGGAGTTTACCCGGTTTATCTAGTCTCTCCTAGACTATAGTGCTAGGCCTTAGCATCCAATAAGTTCCATATAATGTAGTATCGGCCTTAAAACTCCTCTGGTCTTGAATGTCGTTCCTTAACTCTTCTCTTATATCCACATAAGCTAGGTTAAGTTCCCTTGAAACTCTATTATATATCTCTAACACTTCCTTATCAGGTTGGGAATCCAGGATGCCAGGGTATCTTAAGAAAGGTTTAAATCCTATTATCGCTATAGCTAGTAAAGTTCCTAAGTTCTCTATATAGCGACTATTTAAGTTTATAAGGATTGGTAGTAGAGCTTGGTGCCAGCGATCTAACGAGATACCCTCTCTCTCTATAGCCTATTTCTATAGTTAATTCTTTACTAAGCGAACTAGGCGTTCTAATAATCCGGTACTCTATAGGTGGGAGACCAGACCGGTCTTAAGTCTTGTTCTATGTCGGAGCGTGGCTGCTTTAAATATGGCATTAGTGAAGTGACTTCTATTATTATAGTAGATTGCCAAAGGCTAACCGAACACGGCTCCCCAGTTTGATTCCCAAGTTTCTAGAACTTTAGGTCTATCTGCAGTATGGTGGCAAGCTCTGCCAGCGAACTTTGTCATATAGTCTGCCACCAATAGGATATAGCGGTGTCCTTCTGACGATAGTGGGTTAATTAGACCTAAGTAATCTATTCCTATGAGTTCCTATAGCCCTAGCCTGGAAATGCTTCCTGGTATTATTCTTAGAACTCTTGGTGCTATTTATTAGCACACTATATATAACCTGCAATAGTTTTTGATATTACTTTGTCTGCTTAGCTACTAGTGTTTTCCTCTAAGCTTCTCTGTTATTATGCTTATTATAAAATATCTGCAGCAATTATAGGCGTTCTAGAGGATAAGCAGTACTTCTTCCTCTATAGCGCATAAGGCAAGTAATTCGTTACTCTCTATATAGTAAAGAGCATTATTAATGATTCTATATCTGAGGATGTATCGTTTTATTAGTCTTTGGTGCCCCTCCTCTATAGTGCTTGGACCCCTAAGTAGAACAGAAATAATTTCTATATACTATATCTAGTGTCGCTAATAGTCTATATCCACTCTGGTACCTGGCATTAAGCTTATTGCAAGTGGTTTTCCTCCTGGTAATATAGTATTAATAGAAAGCTTAGCGGTATTGACTGAAAGTTTTGTAGGCGGAGTCTCTCCTAAGACTCGTTTAATACCTAGTCTTAACTCCATAGGTTTTGCATCATCTCTCTGCTCCTCTAGTAATCATAACATTCCATCAGTAAGGCGCATCAGTTTGTCCTTATAAGAACGGTATTAATACTTTAGGTTATACTCGCCAAGTACTTTAATCTATCTGCTGACCTTACTATAAACGTGGCCTAAGTTTGCTATCAAATCGATGATTCCCTTATAATCAGTGTAAACTTTCACGGGGTAGGATGAGCAAGAGATTATCTATTTGTATTCCTTTAGTCCTCAAATAATAGCAAGTATCTCTTTTTCTAGTATTATATATCTTTATTTAGTATTATTTAATCTTCCGCTAATCTATATAATGATCCTCAAGTTCTTATAGTTCTTCGGTGTAATGTCTTCTCCCGGTGGAGTATTATCAAGCTGGCAGAGCACGGCGCCGGTACTAGTTTCAGACGCATTAGTCGTAAGGTGAAATTACTTTAAGGAGCTAGCGCCTAATATAGCGTTATTCCGAATGCTATCGTAAATCTTCTCAAGGGCTATCTATACTTCGGTGTTCCAGGTTAGGTTCTTATGCAGTATATCTTTTATTTGGACTGAGGTTTTGCCTATCTTTGTTATCTTTAGAGTTTATTTAAAGAATACATTTTTAATAGTTTATATGAGATTAGCTTGGCCGGGAATAAACTTACGAATAAAAGGTATAAGGTATAAAAGTTACTAAACATCTTTCTAGGTGCAGGGTTAATTCTCCTGAAAATGTTCTTTTAAGCGCGTAAACTTCTTGCGGTATTTAAGCGCCGGCCTAATTCACTTTTTATCTACTGAAAATCCTAGTGACTTAACGCTAGAGGTAAATAGCATTATTTTCCTCCTAGTTAAATAAATTAGAGCCTAGATAAGTCTTAGAAAATAATACTTCTAAAGGAACTTAAAGTAATCTTTAAATATTTCCAATATAATATTATAATTATCTACATAAATAAAGAAAGTGGTAGCAAGTTCCTCGAGGTATCTAAGTATAGACGGCAGTTCGGAACCATCTTCAAAGAACAAGTGACCGAAAACCAGATCACCAAAGCGTGCATATGTATTAGGTGAGCCCATTAAGCCTATTAGCATGTTATTATAATAGTAGAGTCCATTTAGTACGTAAAATCCAGTCTTTATTTTATTAGCTTATATAATTAGAACTCCCTAGAATCCCTAGGAGGCATCGGTTTGTAAGAACACTCTCGGGCGGCCGCAGTATATAGAATCTAAGTCTGCTTCTATATTGTGGCATAGGTACGCAGATTTCAGGGTATCGTCGTTAATAAGGCGGTAGTTATATACTATTCTCATCTGCAGTAGGTGTTCTAGGTTGGGAATTCCCGGCTTTAGAACCTAGTTCATAGGCGCGGCCTAGGGACTATCTCCCCTGGTGATTAAACCTTATCTTTCTATAGGAGGCAGAAACTCTTATGCTGCCTGAATGTCTCTCCTGCTGTATTTCTAGTTAGGAACTTTCTTAAGAAGAACTCTAGGCTTTAGGGGAATATTATATTCAATTAAGTCTGCAGTTTTAAGTTCTTTAATACTTATAATAAAACAATCTTTATAAGTATAGTAAAGTTATATAACTCTAAACTTCTAGTTAGATATCGCGGCTATATCTCCTAGTGTAATTTTGTTATTAGTGAACCAAGAAATAATTATTTTGCGGGGTTCCCGGCTAAGATGGCGGAATTACTGTAATTTTCATAATCTTAAGGGGTTAGCCTTAATTTTTAAGTTTCCTATATAAATTGACTATAACTTACTTTCAAGTTTATCTAGCTCTAGGTATTACAGTTCAGTGGTGGACCCTAAAGACCCTTAGGCTTAAAATTTTCCAGATTCAGGTTCTAGTTCGTTAGTATCTAGGTCTATCGCTTGGCTATCTAAGCTGTGCTATACTAAGTACTAGAGTATACTACCTTTATACTTAAGTCTCTGCTATTAGACTTCTAGTTATTCGGGCTGGTTCCAGGAGTTACTAACATTTACTAGGCCAGCATTCCTAGAGTTACTTTAGCTCTTAGTTTCTAACTTTAGTAATTTCTACACTTTATTAGCTCTACTAGTACTATAAGCGCTAAAGGACTCTAAGGAATTAACCTTAAGTTTAGTACTAGCTATCTGCTTATATCCACTAATCACCAAGTTCACTAACTTATTCTTAGTAACTTATATCCTCCTAGGCTCCTCTAATTCTAGTTCCTCTAAGTCAGTTAAGTTATTCTCAGTAGAGTATATCCTAGGTATCTCTCTAGCAGCCAGATTCTAAAGATACTATTCGGTAGGTAATATCTTTTATCGCTTAGCTGATTCTAGCAGAAGTAATCTCTATCTAGCCGGCTTAGTAAGGTCTATCTTGGTGTTCTCTGTAATCTCTTTAGCTACCAGCTCTCAGCCAGTCGGCTCAGTAGCTTATATCTTATGGTGCTCTGTTTCAATATTTTCCTAATCAGGGTATCTAAGTAGCTATCTTCCTGCTCTTAGCCTCCTTATAGTAGTATCCTAGACTAGTATCTATGGTATTCATTTCGCAGAGTTCAATTAGGGTAACCAAGTTACCAGCTTGGTTTGGAGTTTAGGAAGCAGTATCTTAAGGATTTCGTTTTTATAAGAGGGAAGTTCTTAGTTAGGAGTAGAGTCATTATTTCTACTCATTCGCAATAGCTTTATATTTAGCTCTCGAGTTTTATATTAGTATTCCTTAAGAGTTTATAGGGAAGAAGTTTCTTATAAGCAACTGTATCGTTTATTAGAGAAATTAGAGTTAGGTAAGCGACGTTTTGCTCTCGAGAGATTAGATATTTGTAATATAGGAGTTTCTGCAGTTTGGAGTTATTCTAGAGGAGAAGCGCCTAGCTCAGTCTAAGGAGACGAAATCTTAGCGGCTTCTTCTGGGATTAGCAGCAAAAGTTTTAGGAGTTTCTATATATAATAAGGAAAATAAATCTTAGGCATATAAGAACCAAAATGATCGTAATTAGGAGTGCTGGCCCCCAGGCCAGCTGGCTGCAGATTAATTGTTATAATCACCTCCGATGTGGTGTTATAGGAGTTAGGTTCCTCCTCTGAAACGTAGGCCTGATAGCGGGTTACATTTTTATTAACGCCTAACGCGAAAACATCATATTGCTTAACGCATAAGAGGGGCTTAATGAAATATAAAGGAAAACTTTTACTCTAAGGGGAAGGCAAATAATAATAATTGTTTATATTTAAGTTACCTAATATTTAGTTATCTGATATAGGTGATTTTACTGTAAGAGCAAAATCCTTCGATTGCTATACTAAGTTCTGCCAGCGCATTAAAATAGCAGGTTTAATAGTGGCAGTCAGTTTTTTGCAGCATTAGTTCTCTCTATAACTCCCTAAATAGTTCTATATAAGTTAGAGATAAGTCCTTTAACCTTACGGAGGATCTTATCGTTATCTTCTATAAAAATTACTTCCTCCTCTCCTTCTGAGTTCTTCGCCAGTATTAAACGCTTTATATCATCTACCTCACGTTGGTTCACCGAACGATAGTATCTAGGTGAGGGCGTAATAGCTACTATAGCTAAGTGTCCTCTCATACCCCGGATAGTGAGTTTCTCTCTGGCGTAGTCTTCGATAGCATAGACGCATCTTAACCAGGGACAGCTAACTAATAATTCCCAATTATCATAGCCCTTCATCACGTAGGCAGTAATAATCATAAGAATATTTCTAACTATAAGTTCTATTAACGCGAAATGGGTAATAAGAGCCATCTTATTATCTACCAGGCAAATAGGCTCTAGTTAAACTATACTAATCGGCAGTATGTTCTTATCCCGTAAGAATCTATTGTTAATAAGGTTTACTCCTGCACCTCCATCTAACAGTATTACTGCAGTATAGTAACCCTCCAAGTGTCCAGCAATATATCCCAGGGTCATTAATATAGCTTCTTCTAGCAAACCAGTGTCCACATAGACGGCCGCTCATCTAGACTCAGCTGATATCACCAGGTTACATCGTGGCGGCTCATTAAACAGAGTTTGCTTCCCAGGATCTTCGCTGAACTCCGTTTCTATCAGGCTTACGAAAGGTGCTAGCATATTTACCACCTTCTCTTTATTACGCGTTCCCTTCGCCTTCCATCGGCACTGCATAAGCCGTGAAAGCTATTATCGTATTAACGGTGCTATCTAGAGCAGCTCTAACACACTTAAAGTAATCTTAGTATCCTTAAGATAGAGTCTAATCTTAAAGTCTGGCAGTCTGTACTCCTTAGTTGCTCTAATCTTCTCTAATATATATCTAGGTTTCTTCTCGGTGGTAGAACTTGGCTTCTCCTCTCTGTTCTATTGCGCCTAGGCCAAATGTTTCTCCCAGTAAGGTTAGAGTCTCGGCCAGAGTCTAGCGAACTCCTCTTCTGATATATCGTTTATCTCTCCGGCCTCAGTCATCTTAGCATCTCCCGGTAATAGTTCTTCTTCCTCTACTAGTTCTACTACATATAGAGAAGGTAGGGTCTTTAATCGGGGTTAAGTGTTTACCTACTTAGGATGTTTTATAGCAGCATTGGTGAGGTTCTTAAGTTATTTATTGGTGACTAAACTTGGTTTAGTTATTCCCTTGTTTTTATTTACTCCCGAGTTATTAGAGTTAATAACTACCCTAATAAGCGTATTATTTGGCTGAGCTTTCGGTATCTTATGCGCGGCCTTTCGTGCTTCATATTAATATAGGAGCTACGGTCCTGATAGAGTATGGTTAGCTCTGGCTGCGCGAGTGACGTTAATATAGGCTTCTGGTCTAGGATACTAGACTCCTGGAAGTTAATTACTAGGGAGGATGGGGCCTAATTGTATTAGAGCTCTCCTATTATACTCCCTGGATCCCATATATGCGAGATTCTGTCGCTCCGGTGTTTCAATAAAACCTCGAGGTGGTCATAATATCTTAAATCCCATGAGTGTTCTAGCAGCTACTGTTATATATGTCTTTAAGTCGTTCGCTCAAGTAGCCATCATCTGGCTCTGGTTCTCATTAAAGTACTTAGCGTTATAACTCTTCCGCTCTCTATTCTCTAGTATCTAATAACTCGCGCTCTTATGCCCCTATTCTCTGCAGTTAAAGCACCACCAGAATCTCTTATTGGATATATCAGAAGGACCTCTAGAACTGCTCCTATATACTGAAGTCCGAACTCCTGTTAGTATATTATTCTGGTAGCTGTTATTCTGAGGACGATTGTAATTCTGGTTACCGTAAGAATTCTGGTTGCTATAAGAGGAGTTCTTCTGTTTGCATCGATCTCTCTCGGCCATAATCTCAGCAAGTTTAATATAGATATTAGTAAGTTTATTAATAAGCGCTTCAGTATACTTACGGTAGGCAACCTCAGGATTTATCGAAGTAGTAAGCAGATCCTTATTGCCCGGTTATTTCAAAGTTTCTAACGCGCTTATTTAATAATCCTAAATCATTCGGTAGAATTAGTTAAAGGTAAGCATTACAGCAGTATTACCGTTAACCCAGAGGTTGGTCATATAGAGGCAGTCTTATATTCATTCTTATATTCAGAGATCTCTTTCTCTATTAGTCATTCAGAAAATAAAGTTCATTAAGAGCACCAAGCGGTAGGTTGGAGGGAGCCAGTAGTAAAGACTTTAAGAACATTAGATAAAGTCTTGAAGTCTCTCTCCCAATCGTCAGCCAAGTTAGTAAGCCTCAGCAATTATGGCACTATCATCAATAGTAGTATCCTAGCGAAACTTTTCCTAGAATAGGGGAATAATCTCCTTAAATATTTTAAGGTACAGCCTTTCTTCCTTAAACCAGTAGAGCGTAGGGCCTAATAAACCTTTATAGAAATCTTATATAAGAAATTCATTCTTTAACTCTATATTATCTTTATCTTCTCCTAAGTCTAGATTTTTACATTTAATCTTCTTCTTAATAAACATAATATAGACTTGCAGCTTATAATCACCAGATTTACCTAAGAAGGTAAGTTTACTAGACTGCGAACTCATAATGAATTCTGGAACGTTGGGATGTATTATATCAGGTGTGCAGTTTAATATATGTTCAGAAGAAGACACAGAACGGGATACCAATATAGATACCGGTCGGGAAGGGTCAAAGACAATCTGGGGATCCGGCCAAGCGTTTACCGGAGGTAAGTAAACGTAGGGTAAAGATTCTAATAATGGGACCTTAGGTGTTAGTAATCTTAGGGTAGTAAACAAGGGTGAAGCAGCTTAAGAAGGAGAAACATATTTAATAGGGTTCTAAGGAGTGTCTATCATAGGCGAACTGTCCTTAGATACGTTCTAGCACCATAACTGAATTCAAGGTATAGCAAATGTAATAAAGTTAGATGATATCTCCTCCAAGTTCCGAGTTTAAGGGAGCAGGGTAAGGAGTTCTTTTATAGATGCATCCCAGGCTAGGGCGTAACTTCCTAACTCTCTACCAAACTCTAGAAAGTATCTAATTCTAGCCTCCTTTAGTGGCCTTCATCCAGTAGCATCGCTCTTACTATCTCCTTCTCTCACCAAAATGCTGATGCGTTCTTTATTGTTCCTCTTTCCCATCTCAGAACAAGTTACATCTCCTAGAGGGCATTACTCCTTCTAGCACCAAGTGGCGAACTTAGAAGGTAAACTTTAGAGAAGTCAGAGGCGCTAAGGCCAAAGGTAAAATATAGCAGAGTCTAAGGTTATATCTAGCTGGTATCTTGGTTGCAGTTCTAAGTGGTTAGTGTAGCTGAGAACTAAAGTTTTTATAGTTACTATTTAGCTTAGGTATAAACTTAGGATTTCTTAAAGTTGAAAGCTATAAACTGATTTTCTAGCGTGTCCTGAGGCTGGTGTTGAGCCTAAATTTTAGGGGTTATGCAGTAAATTACTGCACTAAAATCCTTAGGGTTAGGATTTTAGATTTTATTAATAAAGTTTTCTAGCATCTAGCTTATTATCTAGTTATCCAGTTGAATCCATATACTATACTAAGCTTCACCTCTAGCAGACTTAGGATCCTTCTATTAGCTCCAGCCTAATACTAGACCCAGCCAGAGATTCCAGCTATCAATTCCTACAGCAACTCTAATGCTCACGCTAGATCTCTAGAGGTTACCAGGGGTCAGCTCCTAAGCCAGTAGTCATTCCTACCACCAACTCAGGGTTTTATATCTAACTCGATCTAGTTGCTTCCCAGGGTAGAACCAAACTCTCAGCAGAGTCTATCTATACTAGCTCCCAGATTCTAGCTAGCCCAGCTCTAGTCAGTAGAGGGTATCTAGCTCTACCTATAGCTTTTCTAGCAGTTTCAATAGTGTTCAGTAGTCGGTATCTAACTTTTCTTAGTATCTTCCCGGGTTACAGATTATAACTAGTCGGCCATATCCAGCTTCACTTAGGGGGCTTAGTTCCAGTCAGCAGACCGTATCTAGTATCTCTCTAGTTCTCGCTAAACTCCTAGTTATCTCTAGATTCCCAAGTAGCTAGTCGGTAGAGAGTATCTAGCTGTTCGCCCAGCTCAGCAGGGTTCCATCTCAGCGCTCGCTCCATATCTCAGCTTACTGCAGTTCTCTGCCAGACTATTATCGTGCAATTTTGTAGGTAATAGTTTATAACTAGGAAATTTGTTTCTTTATTAGGTAGGGAGTTCTTACTCTAGAGTCCTGCAGTCCTCTAAATCTTCTGCATCGCAATATAGGTAGTTTCTTTTTAGAGAGGCTTTAGCGAGATTAAGGAGGGCTTCTTGGTTTCTTATTTACTCGCGAGTAGCATGTTTAGAGATAGGTTTCTGGAGTTAAAGTTTTTGCCGCGGCGAGTCGCCTTAGTGACGCATCACCGATTCGTAGCCCCGCGGTGCCTAAGTTTAAGTAGGAAGAGTTCAAAAAAGCATCTCGATGCATAAAAGAAATAAAGCAGTTCGTTTCAAAAGGATATTTGAAGCAGTCCTAGTCTTATCACTATAAAATAATGCGTTATGCGCAGCCGTAAGAAGTGCGTTGATTGAACTAAGTTGACTACGGCCCACCATAACGCCTAAGGCGTTATCTGGAGACCCACCATAATTATCAACTAACCTTCCGTAATTACCCCCTGTAACAGCTCCTCGCACTGCCGAACTATATCTTCCACTCGGTGCGAAGACCGCCCTAAGCCATGCCTAAGAGTGGCCTGCATGCCGCGCCATTGAGCAACAGTCTAGAATCTTTCTTCCCCCTCCCCTGGTCTTGGGAGATGACAATGCGTGCGTCCCCTGTCTTCGCGCCCCGGATCACAGCGGACCTTACCCCATGGGGCGATCCACATTGAGTTTGAAGGCTTACCCATGGTTTACGGGGTTGGTTCCCCAGGTTTACATCATAGCGTTAGCTGGGGATCATCGTGGAGGTGGTTTCTCGTATTTAAGGTCGTTGTTGGCCCTATCTCGTTTTCTTCAACATCTTTGTCCCAGTGCTCCAAGCCTCTTCTCCAGACTCTTGGACTACTCCAGCACGCACCACCCTTGCCTTTGATCCTTAAGTGCCTGACTACACAGCCCGCCCTTCTGAAAGTCTTTGAAAGACCCAGAGACTGGCACAATGAGCCTCGAGAAGGAAATGACCAAGGCTGAGGAGCATCATGAGCAAGTCGGCATGTCGCAGGAGTTGTCCGACGCTCTGAGCAACTACACCCCCGGCAGCCCTGAGGAGAAGAAGCTCGTCAAGAAGATCGACCTCTTCCTGATGCCTATTTTATGGATTATGTACATCCTGAACTACGTAGATCGCACCAACATTGTAGGTATCATTAGCTGGGAACTTCAACACACACATACTGACCTGCATGCTTCCATAGGGTAACGCAAAAATCGCAGGTATGGGCGACGACCTGAAGCTCACGGATGAGAAGTATGCCTGGGTTCTCTCTATCTTCTTCTTCGGTTACCTCATCTGCGAAGTCCCCTCCAACATGATTCTCTCACGAAGCCGGCCCTCGCTCTTCCTCCCGGGCATCATGATCGTCTGGGGCTCCCTGTGCGCCGTCATGTCCGTCAGCAAGAATTACAGCACCATCCTCGCCTTCCGCTTCATCCTTGGCTGCATCGAGTCTGGTTTCTTCCCGGGAGTCTTGTACCTTCTTAGGTCGTGGTATACGCGTGCAGAGCTGGGTAAGCGGTTTGCCATCTTCTACGCTGCTGCAGTTCTCTCGGGTGCTTTTGGCGGTCTGCTTGCTGGTGGTATCACGTCTGGTCTGCATGATGCCCATGGTATCTCGGGATGGCGTTGGCTCTTTATCGTTGAGGGAGTAGCCACTGTCGGTGTTGGTATTATCGCTTGCTTTGTATTGCTTGACTATCCTCATAACTCAAAGCGACTCAGCCCGCAGGAGCGTCAACTGGCTCAAATTCGCATCGTGGCTGATGGTCTCGCCTCGACAAGCAGTCTTACCGGTCGACTCACCCATTGGCAAGCCTTCGTTGCTGCCATTTCTGATCCCCGAACTTACATCTTCATTGTCCTCTTCATGCTCGATGTCGGTGCAGGAACAATCTCCTACTTCATCCCGACAATCACAAAGACGCTTGGTTACGACTCCGTTGAAGCTCAGTACATGACGGTGCCCATCTACGCTGTTGCTACTGTAGTGCTTATCTTTGTCGCCTGGTCCTCAGATCGCCACATCGAACGCCGCTGGCACATTACATCAGCACTCGTCCTCGGTTGCGTCGGCAGCGTCGTCTGCGCCGCCGTCCAGAACCCCATCGTGCGATACGTGATGATCTGCTTGGTGGCCTCTGGAATCTGGTCAGCACTCCCTTTGATTCTCTCATGGGCCAGTGCAACTGTGAGCTTGCCTCCAGAGAAGCGCGCCATCGTCCTTGCGCATAAATCTCACTACCCTAGGGTTCAATCTAGGGAACAACAGCCACGGGTCATAGGCCTGTAGACCTAACGTTTATCCTTGTCTAGAAGTTGAGATCTAGCCGAAGGGACGGCTGTTTAGGTAGGGCTAGCCAGTAGTCTATAGACCGCTAGCTGAGCCCTTATAGCAACCACGCCAGTGTTTTTGCCTAAGAAGTATACGGTGGGCCAGCCTAGAGGCCGGCCGCCAGGTAGGTGTGCAATTAATTGCCTAGCATATAAATCCAAATCCCCCGGCAGGCGCCAGAGAGCAAGCAGCATTGCGCAGCATGGTATACTACGCCCAATAGCTGTCTAGAAGTTGAGATCTAGCCGAGCCTAGACGACGATCCACGCCAGCGGCTTACATACCACTCAGGTACAGGAAGTATAAATCACCTAGGCAACCAAAAGCAACCTAACCTGCATGATAAAGTAGGGAGTAACAAGAACAGAGAAGAGCCCCTAGGGGTAGGGGAAGCATTCACACCTAATGCTATACGCCAAGAACAGAGAAGAAAGAGAGGCACCCTAACCAACATTTTATTATACTAATTAACTCTAGACTTAAGGGGTGCATAGGAGAAAGG
>PVQB02001465.1:0-13792 GCA_002980475.2 Fusarium beomiforme | reverse complement strand
TCTTAAAGCTTAATATGCAGCTATAGACTCTAACGCCGGTTAAGGAGGGGACTAGCCCTTTTACCCTATGGGTTTTAAAGACACCAAAGATAGTACTTAAGGCTAGGTTATAGTCTAAGTACCTCGAAAGAAGAATTAGAAGATATTAAAGTAGCTCTCTTAAGTCTATTCTAGGAGTACTAAAGTCTCTTTATAAGGGAATAAAGGCAATAATATATAAGAATGCCTTATTAAGAGCTAAGAACTGTAACCTTTGGTAGGCAAATGAGATACTAAGCTGGCAGTAAAGGGCAAAAAGAACTTAACTATAGAAAAGAGGGGTGATAATAGTAAATAAAGGAAGGCAGGTAATTAATAAGATAAATACTAATAGGCAGGTAGAGGGCGAATTATCGAGAAGTGGTAGTTAAGGAAGGTCAATATAAACGAAGGAAAGGCGTTATAGAGGATGCAGTAAGACCGGGTATAACGCAAGAACATATCAGATAGTTATTACAATATCTAGAGAAGAGTATAGCGATTAATTTTGATCAATTTAGTGATTTTTTGTATTCTTATGGTAATTTCTATTTTAAAGGTTGAGATTTTTTGGGACATGCTTATCTGGGACATAAGCTTATCATGCACGTTATAAGAAATAGGTTTAGCATTAAGCAATGAGGCAATACTGCCAAAAGCTGTAAATAGTATACTTCATTATATATTTGCACCACAGGAAATTTTTCAATCTCATCTCTATAACTTCCCAGTCTTGGTCATAGCCAGTTGAGTAGAAGCATCGATATCGTTGCGCCAACAGAGCCGCTTGGTTCCTGTAGAGCTGGCTTTTCGTCAGACCACCAGCTACATAAAGCAACCAAAATGAGATATCCGGCGCAAGCTTCCATGGCGATATTTGTCTTCTGAAGTCTGCCAGACAATCAAGTATCTCGGTGACGCACTTTTCAGGCGCAAAGTGGCCTTCCCATAGACCTGCAGAAAGCCTGTATGTACATAAATATGCTGCAAAAAGGCATGCTCTGTAAATCAGGTCTTCTCGACTCTGTGAACCATTTCTGGCTGTTCCACTAAGAAGATCCACAAGTCGAATCTCCAAATTGGCCTGGGCATTGCATAATGGGTAGCCCTCATCATCCAAGTCCTCCATCAGCTTTATTGAAGACGCTGCAGTGTCAATAGAATCATTGACTAAGTAGATTGTCGCTCTTCCTCGTACGTGCATTTCTTCCACGAGGCAGCATAATGCGGTCAGGTCTTCAAATACAGTAGAGGCCTCTGCTGGCCATCTATGGGCATATGACCTAAACCCTCGCGGCAGAACAAAATAGCGACGATACATCTGGTGTTCTCGCAAGTGAACAAAGGGATCGTGATTGTCGACCTGCAAGAGTCGAGGTTTACCTGTTGCGAGGGAGCAGATTATGTCTTGCCAGAACAAGGCTCGTTGAATCTGATTGACTCGTGCGAGACCATCTGCACTGAGGAAGATTGCATGCTGAGAAATGATAGTTTGAAGGCCATGAATATGCGTAGCGGCGCTGACAGGACCTGGCCAGATGTCTCGGACTCGGTATTCGTAGCTTATCAACATGAGGACGGCTGTTATTGTATGGAGCCATGAAGAACCATTGTTAGAACGAGATAATTCTCGATTGAGAGACTGAAGAACTTGGCCGCGGTGATGCATGGTTTCATAGTTTGGCTTGCAGTCATTGGCTACTAAAGCGAGTAGAAGCGATAGAGCATGGAAAAGTGACTTGTGGGTTAGCAGTGGTGCCATGCCATCAGTACTGACTAGGCCTTGGAACATAATACAATCTGTTTGTGGATCGATCCGAAACAGTGGCTCCCCTGCCGACTTGGCTAATGCTATGGGAGATGTATCAGCCACGAAGTGTAGCATAGACAGATGGGACTGGGGCTTACGATGTCTCAGAAGCTGACGTAGTCGCTCGGGGCTTTGGCAAAGGGTATTAAATGGATCTAGAAGACAGGAGGACACCCCAGGGACAAGCTGGTCGGTATGGCTGCTGTGCCAAGTTGAGTGAGTTACAGCAAGACTGCCATTCTCAACAACAGAGGCATCCGTCAGCTTCACATCAGCAACGACATTGTTGTCATTCGCATCATGGCCGGGGTTTTCCTTTCGCCTTTGCCTCTCGATGCTGGGGTGGATATCGTCCTGTGAGATTCTTCCTTGATGATGATAGCTTCGAGCTTGGTCGGGATGTGACAAGTGTATTAACTCGAACATTATCTCATGTAGGACTTAATGCCAAGATCAAGGTTCTCGCATCACGTGTAGGGCGCATATGGCAGCGGTAAGGTGATTAGGATTAGTACCTGAGAGGAAAGGCAGATGACAGAACAAGACTTCATCCTGCGGGGTTAGCAGCTGACGTGGCTGACTAATCGCTTGGCGAAATCCCATGGGCATCAGCATCAGCGAAGGGGCTCCTTGTCCCGACGCTTAAGGCACAGGGTGACTAACACTGGCCTTGTTCTAATGACAATAGATGGCTATGATAAATAGCTTTTTTTGTGAGAGCCAAAGTAGATGCTATTGACACCATCTACTAGCGCACCGCAGATAACAAGTTGCACCGCACGGATGCAACGGAACTCAAATCGCTCAGTAAACACTTCATCTACGTTCTTATCTTCGTTCGCGAGGCTCTGGATCCTGTTCCCCGTGGGGTATGCCCCTAGCCAGGCCATGATGCTTCACCCGGAAGGAAGAAGCCAATTTGAACTTCTGTCATCAGAGCGTGAGAATACAAGGAGACCGAGTGGCAATTTGCGACAGTCATCACAAAATTGACCCCTACACGCTCCGGATCATTCCGCCTCTGACCCAATGCTTCGGCCAGAGGCGCCAGAGACAGCAATGGGCTTGAGTCCCATCTCATGACTGCAGAAGATTGATGTCATCCACGACGAAAATAATAGCCGCAACCGGCCAACTCTGATAGCAAAGAGGTAAAATTGACGGCTCGTAGCTACGCTTGTTACAAACTGAAACACTTATTAAAAGAAATCATATATTATGCGAGTCTATCAGGTCTACGTCCAATCCTCTCTAAGTGGAACAACCAGGACACTCAAAGCAAGACGGATCGTCCCAGACAAGATCGTATGTGTGTTTGTCTAGAAAGGCATCTGGTGTAGGTATGTTGATTGAAAACATACATTGACCGTTCCTGTAACCAGAACCCATACACGTGGCCATCTTCCGGCAAATAGCAGCACATTTACCGGACGAACTCTGGTCAGTATAGCTGCCATCAATTCCAAAAATCCCAGGTAACATTCCCAAATAGTTACACAACACACCAACCGTGTTCGTACGCGTGCAAGAGTCACCTGGCTTGTAGTTGCATGTTGGACTCTTGGGAAGAGGCGCGTTGCTGAGGATGCATGTTGGACATGTCCAGCAGGATCTATGACTCCAAACACTGTTTTTGGGGTCCAGGCCAGGATCGTCGTAGTTCGGATCAGGTTCCGCAAAGTCCGATGTTTTTATCTTGGCGGTGGTAAAGAGACAGTAGTTCTCCATACTAAAGAAACCAGAGGATTCACAGTTCTCCAGAGTGTCGCAGATGGCTGCACACTGCTCCGCGTTCTCCTGCATGGGATACATTGATCGCGGAACTGTCCACGTCTGTCTGGTAAAGATGCCCCCACCGATGCAAACGTATTGGTTGTTCTCAACGCTTGATGAGTTGATCTCACACTGCTGACCGCGGTTGTTATGACATATGCCTGTTGGCTGAGCAGCTTTTGCGGTTGTAATAAAGCTGGTGGGCTCATGGATTTGAGTAGTAGCAGGAACCTTAGACGTCGATGCCTTGCCGGAACCGCAGTCGGAGCATGTGAAGCACTCCATACCGAACCAATGCACCATCTGACTGTCTCTCCCATCACGTATGTCTTCTCGAGTAACCAATGTGTTGGAGAAGAAACACCTGCCCGAGAGTCTCTGGAATCCAGCAGTCATGCAACCAGGCAGGTTCTTGCAGATCTGAGCACAATCACCGTTGCTGCTGTACCAGTGAGTTTGGGTCGTACCGACTTCTTCACCAGGGAGGGCATAAATGGCATCACTATTTACAAAGACGCCATTGAGATCGTAACCGAAATCATCAATATGTAAATAAAAGTCTTCTATCGTCTCACATATTGGTTCACAGGCCTTGTCCGTGGGTTGAGCAGATTTTGATGTGGTGTCCGGCTGTGAATTTGAGCTGATTTCTGGTGATACTGGGCTAGTTGTTTGGACCCCACTAGTCACTCCAGCAGACAGGGATGCAGGAGATGTTCTTGTAGCCGTGATTTCGGTGACGACTTCTGAAGTGCGTTCAACTGAAGATGTTATTCCAATCACGCTGCTCTCTGAAGGACTGTTGGAAGTCTCAGCATCAGACCAGCCGGACTTGGTGTCGATAAGGTAGTCAAAGCGGCGTTCGTTGTAGCCCACGCTGCAGTCTTTCATAGCGGGGCGCGGCAAGCATCTCCGTGTAGGTGAGGAGTGCTGCAACTCTACACAGCCTTCATACGACTGTCCCGATGGTTCTTATACAATGAAAGGAAATCACTCGTTCAAACAGTTCGTTCGCTGGCAATTCACACACAACCAATGAACCAAGCAAACTCCTGCTCAAGGACACTACTATTGGGTCTACTACGTGAGAAAAGCCAGCACGCTTGGTCGTGAATTCATGTTGCACTGATGACCTCGCGTTATTTTTTTTATACTATATTTCAGCCCATATTTCTTGGGGAACTAAAACACTTAATTGAAAATCTCGAATAGAGACCCTAAGGTAGCGGACCAGTGAGTAATAGGCTCAAAGTGATAGATAGATTATAGATAATTATGTCAGTTACACTATTGTGAGATCCTAGGCCCTTTTCTTGCGACTCAAGCATCCTTCACATGGAAATGAACTAGAGCACCATAATAATCGAAACGAATACATTCTAGATAACTGAAATCAACATCCTCAGATAGGGACGCTTGACCTGCATTCTGGACACCAGGTGCCATTACCTCAAACACGGTAGGAAAGGTCCACTCATCGTCTGCGAGGATACCAAACTCGATAATTTCCATGTTTATACATGTATCGTGAAGGGAGGTGATGATTTCCGTGCTCTATACTATGCTGGTCCTGTAGAAATGTCTCGAAGAAATAGCCTTGCTTCTAATAAACGAAATACGGACGGCACCGTAGCAGATAAGCTGCAGTACGATCACGTCTTCCATAATAGATCAAGGAAGGGAGCAACACTGCCTTTGGTCACGGCAATTGAGCATGAAGAGGTAGGTTGCCAATATTCCATTCTTGACCATAGTTGACAGCCACTAACAACATCCTTCTTCGTTCTACAGGGACTTTTATTCCCCCTATAGTTCCTAAAATTCCGTCAATAGCGCTTATAAGTACAGTGAACACAAATTTGGAATCGTCACAGTGGAGGAAATATTCCCTATCGATGAAGCAGCGCAAGCGAACATGGGCGCATGGCCAGCGTGTAAACGAGTGACGTTAACCGCGCAACAAGGATAAGTAAGGCTCTTGAATCAGGCAGGGCTTGTGTTAATACGTCGATAGTAGTCTCCCTTAGATCACTACTTGGTCGACAAAAGCAATGTCGAGGTGGCTATGAAGGTATATTGAACAGCCCCTTGGCGCACATATATATACAGACATGTCATGTAGTCAGTCAGTTTTAGTTGCAAGAGCAAAGACTTCGTTTCATGTACGTTTTATTATAATTCCCAGAGAGGACAAGGCTTCTACTTATTTATGCAGTCGATGTTTGGGAACTAACCTTGGTGTTTTGACTTGGTTGGTATCAATGCAGTGACAGCATTTTACGATCATTCCAGATGATACAGCAAAGTTAAATAAGGTTTTATGAGAGTAGGTCCAGTCCAGATACACCTCAACCAAGAAAGAACAGACCTGTAAGTCGTTGGGTGTTGAAGCCTTCACCAATGCCAGCAGATAATTGTCCAGACATAGCCAGTAACACAACAGTTGACCTCAGGGCGTACAACCTTTAGCAAATACCATTGCAGTTCGGTTTAAAGACATAGCTGACAGTAAGGAACCCGCGATCTTTGAGGCTGTTATCGCCAGGGAAGAATACTGGGATGCTGCCACGCTTTCCACATCCATGATTGACAAGGTGCTGAAGAAGCCTCTTGATATCGCTGCCAAGGATGCCGCTCGTGCCCTGAAGAAAGGCACACCCGGTATGGGCGCACAGGGACGGAAGAGATTATTCTTAGGGTTAGATATTGAAATTCTTTATAAACAACTTATGTAGCTTCCCTTTTGAGCCTATAAAAGTTATTAGAATTATACCTAATAGCACCTTCTGGATCCTTTTTTCATCTGCCGACAAACGCAGGGACTAAACCACTCTGCTTGCACGTATTAATGTGTTTATATATGACCCTGGAGGATAAAGGTGCCAAGTCGCGGGTGCCACTAGATCGGGGAATGAAATTGCTGTTAGCATGTATATCTAAGCAATAAACACGATACGTTATGATATAGCATAAGTTATTTTGTCGATATCGGCATATCTTCGCATAACATACAAACTAAGCATGATATCTTCCGGGGCTACAACAAACTTCAGCCCGGCGAGATAAGATAAGAACGGATAACGTAATACTGTGCGTCATCTTGACATATAGGTACAGGGTAATTCCGAACATTTTAAATGCTCTTCAGCTTTTATTTTATTATACTCTACCTAACTGCTATTAAGTATCTGTAGATTTGTTTAGAGCTTTAATGACGCCTTGCCAGAAATTCGAGAGCCGCTAATATCCTCCCAGAAGCTGCCTGGTTCAAAGAGATGCAAGTATGCAAGTATGCATAATATTCTACTAAAATGTTATTCTTGTCGAATTGCTTTCTCCATCTAGAGTGTTATATTTGGCATCTAAGTAATATAGCAGAACTTAATGTGTGACTATTTGTTGGTATTGTTGACCCGTTTCGTTAAAAGCGTTCTGAGAATAAACAGAATGCTCTTATCGTGTTTCTCGCCTTAAAATCCATAGTGTCATTTGACTCATTTGAGGTAACTATATTAGATATATGATATATTGTTCTTGCGCTTTTGAACTATGAGGTAATTATGTGTTACTTTAATCTTTTAATAAGCTTTTGCCTTGCATCTGATCTTGTTCACTCAGTGTGAAGGGCTTTGCTATAACTCTGGGCGGCTTGGCTTTTTGGAACCTCTCGAGAGCCTCGTTCATATGAACAGACCGTTTAGGAGCAGGGGGTTTTTCTTGTCGACGAGATTTTTGCTCTTCTGCTTTGGAGAGGAGAGTCGCCACGCCTGTCGCCATCACCGCGTACAAGAAGCCTCCGAGAGTACCCGTGATAAGGAAGACACGCATTGATCCGGGTTTTGAGGACATGTTGAGGGGATTCTGAAAACTGAGGACTGCTCAAGGTGATGGTTGTGTAGTAGACAAAGGCTTGATATTTCGCGAGGAAGTGACGGTGGAGAGAAAAGAGGATGTATTGAGACTGGATCGCGTAAGCAAAAGCAACGCCGATCTGGATGCGACAATAGGGATCGAATGGTGAGATGCGATGAAATTGTGAGATGTGAGACTTGCATAATTTGGAAAAGCTTATCACTGGCCTAAAGGAACGGATCAACCCTGTTCCGCCAAAAGATGCGGAGTACTCCGTAAGCACTAGGAAAGGAAGAAGAATAGGTAAATCACAGGGGCACGCCGGTATATACCGAGGTACGGATATAATGATTCCGCCTGTGCGGATGCAATCCGCATTCCGCGCTCTAAGATTAGTAATACTGGTCAAAATCTTAAATCACAGAACACCGTATCTATAATATTAGAGTATGGCTCAGTAACTGCAGTATAAACTTTCGCCTATATATACAAAGCACCACTTTCTATGTCCTCAAATTCGCATCACACGTTCTAACCTTCTGCCCAATCGATATAAAGACTCCTATGTAGATCCACCCAGCTCTTTCACGACAAAAGTCGTTCCAAGGTTCTGGGTAGATGCGTCGGTTGGATATTCCAGATGCTGTGCATTAATGCCCAACCCATGTGTTGTATCGCAGACGCCATCGCCCTGAAGAGATTAGTAAATTGGAGCCTGCGTCCAATAGCTATAAGAATGTACTCACGAATATGCAGACATCAAGAGTCCGCGAAACCCAATCTTGGGGAATACCACCGCCACCAAAAGCCTCGAGACCGTTCACATTCTTAGTGGTAGAACCCCCCATATTATCTACATTACATGCCAATCCGCTCTTGTGTAGAGGATCGCCAATGAGAAACACGCCCTTAACAGCATCAGAGGCTTTCCCAGTCAGCTGTGGCAGGGCGTTAACAGTGGCTGCAGCACCCTGAGAATAACCCTCCAGGATAAAGCACTCGCTGGGATTGGACGACAGGACGCTGTTAACCTCTCTGATAATGTCTTGAGTTCCCAGGACAGAATTCTGATCAAAGCCAGCCGCATATACGGTGTTGTACACTTTGCCGCCCGGGACTTGAGACAGGATTCGAGAGTTCATTGTCCTGAACCCAGCTGATGGGCCCTGTATCTCTCCAGTGCCTCTGGTATTGATGATGGTGTATGAGCTGCACTTGGCGGCGGCTCTGGTCTGAGGAGCAGCTGTCGCGCAACCAGCGACTGCCAGAAATGCAATCAACTGTGAGAGCATGGCTATTGATTGAAAAGGAATTAGATTGAGGAGTTTGAAAGGTAAGTAATGATGTAATGAATATCGGTAGCTGTGCAGGACGAATGCAAGACAATTGTCTCCAGAGAGATACTTATACAAACAACCACTGGGCATTATCAACGACTTGAAGAACTACTATTTCCTTCCAGAAATGAAACACTCGCAAGGATATCCCAAGTTGGCATTAGCCCGAATCGCTTTGATGCTCTACCGGAATTAGGCGACGCGCTAACAACGGTCCAAGTCCTGAAACAAAGAAGCAATTTGTCGATCCCCTCAGTATTTCGAGTCAGGTGCCTTTGCCCTAGTGCCTTATTGCCGAGCCATCTCCATATTTCTTGGTCTCGACGGACTTAGCGCGTCAAGTTGTTTGTTAACTGACTCGTCCCATTGCGAAATAGTATACAACTCACGGACATGATTGACCATCTATATTACTGTCTCTGGTATACACTCTGCACTACCGGTGTCACATTCCTAATATGGCCTATTCTCTCTCGATACTGCACCCCGCATAAGTCAAAGCGCATCATTCTCCTCGGTACTGGCCCCGAGGAGACTTGATCTAGTGCTGAGACCGACATATCCTACTAGTGTTTCAGAGTGCACCGTATATGGCACCTGAATGGCCAATCGCTGTATCAATCGGAAGACATTACAGCCACACGACCCATCTGAAACCTGTTTTCTATGACGCCTACGAGCCGAGTTCCGAAGGAGGTGGCGAAGGGTGTCTCACTTAAAGAGGTAATGACCATAAATGCCCAATACCCCTGGGGAAAAAATGACAAGTCAAGCTGTTCTGATTCTTAGATGCTGTTTTGAGCCCTGAGAAAGGAGCTCAAATCTTGTGGGCTTAGTATTGGCAAAAGTTCTTGAAAGTCTCCCAGGGCTCAACGAGTCCCAACACCAACAGTTGTCACTAGAGTTGATGACTACTGTGGTTCGCTCGATAGTATGGAAAATACAAAGGTAGCAAGGAACGCAGGAAAGAAGTGCAGTCGTAAGTTTTGTATGACTAATGATTCCCAACGCCCAATTCTATTTCCAACAAGACATCATGCCTAATAGAAGATCGTACTTGACAACTGTAAACAAAAGTCCCATCACGTAAAGCAAAACCAAGTCTACCGAATCGCTAGTATGTGTAATAAGTGCGAGCCTTATCATCATCAAACATCTCAACCACTAAAGAATGGAATCTGAGCAATTGGATAAGGACCTCTGTTTTCACCGTCTCCACCAGGATCCTGCTATCCTTGGCACATATCACCAAGTGTGAACTATTTTGGGATGTGAGGATAAGGTGCGATGCATCTGGTTATGTTATAGTCGAAATACTTGTGAATGTGGCAGCGCATACATAGAAATCCCTTCTCCATGATCACAGCCTTCCTAAGATTGTGAATATCGATAGTTTCTTGTTAGCCGCCGGTACAAATAAACCATTTGGTGTAGGCATCACAATTTGGTTGGATACGAATCGTTGTTGTGGTAATAAGAGGCTTGCAGCATGGAGATACACCGTGCTTAAGATTGTCGCCATTTCATTATATAATGCCAGGCCGAGCACCAAGAGCGAAATCTGGGAAACATACGGCGGCCGGGGCCGGCCTGACGAATCTTCTGGCCTTCATCAACTGAGAATACCCATTTGGCTGCGAGAGATGGGTACGATTATGCAAAGAGGTGATTTGAATGAATGTATCTTAGTCAAATGTGCGGCTGTGACAATGGGTCGAGATGGGACAACCAACCCGATTTAGCGCCTCGTATTGTAATGTAGGTCCTTTAGATTGTTTATAGTCTAGCATCCTAGAGTATTTAGTATCATGGCTAGCCTGGGCAGCTAAAACATTTGTGCTTGCCGTGTTCTGGTTGACTAGGTATTGTGTTTAGTATTATTGGCTGGTATCTGCCTCGTCGATCAGAATACTCGAGCCCCTATAGCATTATGCAAAGCGATCTTTATCCCTCTCTTACCGGGCCTTACCCCTATTCCTATAGTTAGCGCAATCCGATCTTAAGGGACTTTTTTTAATTAAAACCTTAACTTTACCTGCATATTTACTTACTATATCTTCTAAATTAATATAATATCTTAAACTTAGAGATTTAAATTAAAGTAAGCTCCAAAAATATTTATTTATATATATTTATAGCTTTTTCTTTATAGAAAGTTACATTTGGGGAACCAAAGGTGAGAGTACAGTCGGAACAAAAAAACTTCCGAGTCCTCCTTTTTTTCAATCGTCCTATTGTAAATCAGCATTCAATCATTGCGGGTCGACGAAAAGGATTCAGACTTCAATCCTTTCCCAGAAAGTGGTTCCTCTGCGTTTATCTGCAAGTGGTGTCCGTGTTCCATCACTTGCCCGGCATCATTTGGGAAGCACTGAAGTGTGGGCGGGTCATCGTAACGTTCAAGCTGCTTTAACCGCGTTTTTATTTTAACTAACTCTCTTAATCTTAAAGTATTTTATGCAATTGCAGATAACAAACTTATCTGCCACTAGGTCACTGAGACTATATAGGATAACACATGCTTAACTACCGGACTAGAACTGGAAGAAGATCGGATAGAGTATAAGAACGATAGCATTAACCTAGATGATGCTGTAACCGAGAATGGATACCCCCTTTGGTTTAAAAAGGGTCGCTCTAAATATAGGGATACTAGGTACTATAACCTTCGTGATTATCTCTTAGGCATTAAAGATTCCTAGGCCTATTTTAAAACACTCCTTAAAGATTAACACCAGGTTCTTACATCTAATGCAGATATTAAGGCTTTTAAGTATAGCCTATAGCGATTTACCTCTCTTAAGCGAGTAACTATTATACCCTTAACTTACAGGAGAATATAGTAGCCCCTCTATAGGACACCTATAATCAGAGCATTTCCTCGCGGTTTTGATTACCCTTTGCCCCAAGCGTGGCCGTAGTATACTTCTGCTGAGATAGACGCGCCAATTGATGCTCTTCCGTAGATCTCAGAGGATGATAGTCCCTATGAGGAGATATACGGTTCTAACTGTACTGCCGAGGTCTACAGGGCTAAATGGCGTGGATACCGGGTCGTCACTAGAGCCTTGGCCGAGCATGATCACCACATTACAGAACTTGCCGTCAGGGGTAATAAGATTAGAACTAGACTGAACTGCCGTATTTTCGATCAGCGTTATATCGAGTATGACAATCTGGTTACCCTGCTTAAGAGACCTGGTTTTTAATACCTTAGTCTCGACCTTTTTATAGGCATACTTGAGCGCGAGGACTAGGAGTCATATACTAGCGGACTTTTGCGGGACGCTCTAGCCGAAGTAAAGGATCTTAAGCATATATGCTTACAGAGTACTACAGATATCGACAATAGATCAAGTCGGCAGCTTCTATCAGATGAAGTCGAGGAACGCCTATTTCCACTGCAGGCTATCTTTCCTATTAACCAGTGGCTACAACTTCGACATTTCGGCATACATCGTATACTCATATAACTTAATGACTTGATAGAGCTTTTATCCGCTTTGCCCTTATTGCTACGGTCTGTCGAATTAAGTAATTTAGCATAAGGAAGCTTAGATTATCGGACTAGTGATCTGCTGGTTAGGATGCGTAATACACTTAACTGGCGGTTAAGACCAGTCGAAGAGAGACCTAAGGTACATATGGTTATTTCTAGGTTACTAACTGGCGATAGCAAAGGGAACAGATATTATATCGAGATTAACGGCCTTATCTATTCGTTCCTGTATGGAGCAGGAGGTAATCCCTTTGTGGATCATCCAGATATCGTATATCCTGGCTATAGGGGCGTTAGACAGGATGCATTTAACGTTGGTTTCAGAGTGCCACATAGCTATAAGTTTATATTTTAGTATGCTAGGTAATTACTCACTATTTTCTCTTGATTGAGTTCTTTATTAAATGATTACTATTTGTATTGAGTGAATTAACTGTCTGCATCTAATTTTACAGATACTCGAGTTTGAAATCGTTGAAAGTTACTCTGTTACTTTGTGTAGATTCAAACAAGCCAGATTACATATATATAGTCTTTATAAGAAGTAGTAGTATTATAATATCTATTATTGCAAATCCAATTAGAAGAGTATGAATCAGATATTACTGAGGATTATTTAACTTGGGTCTACCTGCCACTTGCTGAGTAAATTTCTCCTGACTGATATAGATGGTGACATCCAAACGCCAATGCAGACATTATAATCTAGCTAGAGTGCAGAACAATCAGTTTTAACAGCAGGATTCTACTTATAGAAATCATCAAGTTTGATCTTATTAGCATTCGCAATAACCTAATAACTATCACCCTTTTTTACTATATAAAACGACTTATAACCCTTAATTATATCAGCCTGTATTAGAGTTAGTATAGTAATGCCACCTGAGGTTAAAGTTTTCGTTATGCGAGTTAAGATAGACGTCTGACTGGCCTTAATGCCGATATAAACGTAGTATTTGGGCTGCAATATAGAATAATCCTTTCTAACGGCAGGATGCTACTTATAGAAATCAAGATTGATCTTATTGGCATTTGCAATAGCCTAGCAGCCATCACCAGCTTCAACCTTATAGAAGCTGTTGCAGTTCGATACCATACCAGTGTGAATGGGGGACAGTATAGAAGATATAGTATTTGTAGCAGAAGCGCTCTTCGTTCCGGATTTAGCGGTGGTGGTGATGACGGGAAGTGGATTATCATCCTCCGGAGGATCGCCGTTTAGCTAAATTGAGACGCAGTACTATGTATGTATCCTTAGCACAAAATATGCAGCACTAAACCTAAGAGTATAAATTAAGCAAGATCGGAATTATAGGAATTACAGGAATAAGGTTAACTGTGTATGGCCAGGAGCTATATACCCACAGCGAGCCCAGTGCAATCTTTTCCAATAGTTAGATTCATAGAATAGAACATGTCCAGGTCAAGATAGTACTGGGCCATGGTGTTATCGCAAGTGTTATAAGACGCAACCTATCCTAGCTGCGAGGCAGATATAGGTCT
>PVQB02001450.1:0-10617 GCA_002980475.2 Fusarium beomiforme | reverse complement strand
GGCCTTGCTCTCCCCATTCTCCACTTTTTATTCACTTGCTCTTTCCTACCCGCCCCCCTTCCACATCCATTCCCTTTTCTCCCCTCGGCCTGCCATTTTCTCCCATTCCCTTCTTCCACCCCACGACGCCCTTCCGCCATCTTTTCTCCTAACATCTACCTACACCCACTCTCATCTCGACGACCTCGCGAGTTATCGTCTTTCATAACTGTTGAGAACCCTCTTCTACTTCTTTCAGCCTCAGCAGGAAAACTCAACGAATTATCGGGGTTGCACAGTTCTCAAGAATCTTGACCGATTTTTCAACTCCCTGACGATCCTCGGTTCCCTCCTAACCAAACGCTGCCACTTCTCAGCACGCGTTTTGACCGCCTCCAAACTCACACGCTTCTCGCAGGTACGTTCAAAGCCACCCTGCTTTCTAAAACAAAGCATTTTTCTCTATTTGCATCAAATTGTATGTTTTGATACTCCGTGCCTTTTTTCGGAAGTTCCGACTCAGATCTGAGCGAGCTTTTCTTGATGCTCTTTCGACTTGTCAGACGACTCGTTCTTACGTCGAATTGCGTCGGATTTGCCTTGTGGCGTTGCCCACCGCCCTGAAGCCTGATTCTTCCCCGACCCAGTTTTGCCCCTCTCAACTGCATGCATCGCTGCCCTTTCTCATTCTCTTTTGTTCATCTACTTTCAACTGGATCCTCACGGTGCTGACCCCCCTAAAGCCAACGAAGGCTCGCAGATCACGCAAACTTGAACACATCACCAGACGTTTTTAGCTCCACAGGACGAAGAATCATCAACTTTCATCATGACGACTATGGTACGCTTGTTCCTCAAAAAGTCTCAACTCAAGTTCCGAAGTACAACGAAACAAAGCGGCTCCTCATTTTGAGGCAATATGTGCCCTTTGTGATTACTCACGCCACTTGTACCGGAGTTTGAGTAGAGGTACACGCTTCTTTGAAACATCGGCTAACTCTTCGGACAGGACCTTCGTGTCGGTAATAAGTACCGTATCGGTCGAAAGATCGGCTCAGGTTCTTTTGGTGATATTTACCTGGGAACCAACATCATCTCCGGTGAGGAGATCGCCATCAAGCTGGAGTCCGTTAAGGCCAAGCACCCACAGTTGGAATACGAGGCTCGTGTGTACAAGTCTCTCGCTGGTGGCGTCGGAATTCCGTTTGTTCGCTGGTTTGGTACCGAATGCGACTACAATGCCATGGTTCTCGACCTCCTTGGTCCCAGTCTGGAGGACCTATTTAACTTCTGTAACCGAAAGTTCTCCTTAAAGACTGTCCTTCTCTTGGCCGATCAGCTCATTTCTCGAATCGAGTACATTCACGCCAAGTCCTTTATCCACCGAGATATCAAACCCGATAACTTCCTCATGGGCATTGGCAAGCGAGGCAACCAGGTCAACGTTATCGATTTCGGTCTTGCCAAGAAGTACCGTGACCCCAAAACTCACTTCCACATTCCTTACAGGGAGAACAAGAACCTGACTGGTACTGCTCGTTATGCGTCCATCAACACCCATTTGGGCGTCGAGCAATCTCGACGTGATGACATGGAGTCTCTCGGTTACGTTATGCTCTATTTCTGTCGAGGCTCTCTCCCCTGGCAGGGCCTGAAGGCTGCTACCAAGAAGCAGAAGTACGATCGCATCATGGAAAAGAAGATGACCACCCCTACTGAGGTTCTCTGCCGTGGATTCCCAAACGAGTTTGCCATCTACCTCAACTACACTCGATCTCTCCGATTTGACGACAAGCCTGACTACAGCTACCTCCGCAAGATCTTCCGCGATCTCTTCGTTCGAGAGGGTTTCCAGTATGATTATGTTTTCGACTGGACTGTCTACAAGTACCAGAAGAACGCGCAGGCTATTGCTCAGGCTGCTGGTCAGGCCAACCCTGAGGATGACGAGAAGGCTCGTGCCAGCCGTACCAACGCTGCCACTGCCGGCCAGTCTGCTGCTAAGCCCAATGCCATTCCTAGCACTCGTCGTAAGATGCTTGAGCGAGGCTCCGGTGCTGGCGTCGACACTCCCGACACCAACCGTGCCATCGGTGGAAGCGACAGGATGTGAGTGATAAGTAAAGCCTATTTTTCCAGTCCCTCGTAAGGAATCTTTTTCCTTCGTGCGTGTAGTGTGTTTTTGTACCGCTGGCCGAAGGGAGATTTGCTGACAACTATGGCTGACTCAGTGGACGATAAACAGGCTTCGCTCAGCTTCAAAGGGAGCGGGATATGCCTCCGGCAGCTATCGGCCGAAATGATTTCGAAACCGATCACTCGTCTCTTGTTCAAATCCTCATCAGTGGCTACCGATACTGGCGATACATACCCAACATCGACACCCGGATACAAGTCTCTTGAAATGCTGAATGATTCTGCTGACCATCATTCTGCTTATTGATCACGGTCGATTGTTGGGACCCGGATCGGTCACGCCTTTTTTTCTTCTACGCATTTGCTCTATCTTGTTCTTCGACGCATCTTTTGGGGAATTTACGACTTTACGCATGGCTCGGGCAGCTCTTGATGGTAGAAGTGTTGCACAATGGATAGTACCCTCGGGTGTTATCCTTTGAACAACCTCAACACCTTCGGGAGACTTTCCTGAACGGCATGTCCGGTACTCTCATTTCCTGGGTGTACCGAACCTGTGGGGTTGTCAGTGCTGCTTGCAAAGTGGCCTTGCACCTTGGAACGCCGAATATCATGGTGTAGATTATACAAGTCACCCCTGGAACTGAATTTGGGTTAGCCATTCGCCATGGCTCATCTTTCCGTCGATGCGGTTCAGCTCGATCCCCCTAGCAGGCATTTCCTTCATCGTATTTTTCTTTGCTTTCTATTAATTTGCATGAATGTTTGCTTTGGACTTTGAGTTTGCTCCTGTCAGTCGGAGATGGCTTCTGGGGAGGCAACAGGGGGCGCAATTTAGGGGTTGTGTTGCTTACGAGGCTGTTCTCGGCATTCTATCGCGGGTGGAAAGCCGGTTACGGATAACAGTCGACGCTGGCGGAGGATCTTTGGTTCAGTGGCAGATGTAGCAGTGGGAGTCACCGGCCCAAGTTTAGGTCAGCTCTGGTCTTCCGCTGTTTCAACTTGGTGGATGGAATGATGTCATTCATTGGGCGAACAAGTTTATACAAGTTGGTGCTGCCTACAAAAACACCATCGATGATGTGGAAGCTGGCACGAACCTTGAGTTATGACGTCCAGGGTCAGGAAATTGGGAATCGAACGACGTCCCAGGAACCGGCGGCGGGCTCATAGTTGACCATTCTACTCATCCAATTATCGGGTAGAGCAGCCCTGCATTTCACATGCGCCTATCCATCCACCCGTCCATCCCTTCATTCATTTCTTGGTCACACATTAGGTAGTCTACAAATTCAGTCTGTTTTTATTTGGAAGCTTCTGTCTGACTTGTGATTGATTAATGGCATCGTCCTTTTATAGACATTCCTTTGCCTCGTTCGGTGAAAGTAAATGCTACCTTGGACCTCTGCCTCAAGCAGTCTCGAGGCTCTCGGCTGGATTATGAACCAAATTGGGGTCTGGCTTATACGCTGATCAAGTTTGCGAACAGGCCTCGAGAAGGCTAACAATTTGCCCCTGCAGAGTGGTTAGTCTTGGGTCTACAGACATGCAAATGCATAGGCTGAATACCGTGGTAAGATAGCGACCTTTCACCAAATGATGAAGGTGCTTTGCATATTCACATTTGGTGGAATGAGTGAATTTAATCTTGGGTGGCAACGAGGATAAATGAAGCTGACTAAGAGGCCACCAATAAGCAAACTCACACGATGTACACAGTATTGTCGTCATTTTGCACTTGATTCTGATGTTGGTAGTAGTCTCTCCGCAGGCTCGACGGTGTGCTAGGGAGCTTCATGTTGGCCTGCAATCTCTTAATTGAAAGGGACAAATTGAGGTTGGCTGTAGCCATATGGCAAGTCATTGTCTCGTGAACAGTATAGTCGTTATCGGCGGATACGAGAGAATGGATTCGTTTCTGTAACACAGCGCAGGATACAGCTCGTCCGTACCTTGCAGGTGGTTGAAAGTGTGTGCACATGGTCACAAGTGTTAAGATTCGTAGTGTTACTCTGGAAGCCCAAGGAGAAACTTAGGCACGCGATCGTGCCCCTCTCTGTTTATCCTGGCAATTGGATCTTATCAAGTGATCATGTCTCTATGTCGACACCCACAAAACAAAGTCTAAAATGTCCAAACGCCGACAGTGATCGACAAGCCCAAAGATTAACCCCACGTTTCCCTTGCATTTGCAGCCACTCCAGATCCCGATCCCACCTGCCCGCTCTAGGCCACTCCCTGTCTGTCGTGAGCTTTTGCGCCAGCCTCGTGCACTTTCGATGTTTCCCTTTTAAGCCTTCAGCGGGACCCTTGTTCCCGTGCCCTTTAGTTCCATACCTAAGGTACCTTACCTAGCAGTTGGTCCCTCTGTTCTAGTTTCTTTCAACACTCGACCTCTGATCTTGGTCTTTTTACAGCGGCTAGAACGATCCTACTTTGTAAAGGCGGTATCGACTTCAGCAACCAAATCTGCACCTACAACTTCAACGACCCAGTCTAAGCTGTCGTCTTCTCACTCCATCCGCCATGACGCCGCCTTTTGTTGACCTGTTATACCTTACCTTCAACTGCGCCAAGAACCTTCTTGATATTCCTGTCTTTAGCACCCATCTGCAAACCGCCTTTCGTCAAAATGCAACCGGTTTACCAGAGGTCGTTGTTCTGTAAGCCGCAAATTCTCGTCGTCTTTTGAAGGCGATCAGATTACCAACCTCCTCGATACCTGCTACAATGAACAATCATGAAACGCAAGACACGAACCGCACAAGGTCTGCATAGAGAACCTGGATATCTCGTACTGATTCATGTTCTGTTTGCAGCTCGCTACAGGAGATAGCACCCCTGGCATACTCCTTCATTGGCGGTTATTTCTTGAACCCGTACCTCTCACGATACGAACAAGCCGTGAACATCGCCGCACAACATATTATTGACGATCCATCGAGTCGAAATACTGATGTTGTTACCGCCGCATCCACTACTTTCCCCTCGAAGCCATACACACTTGTACGAAGCAAGAATGTTGGCTACACCGCCATCATGCTTTTTGCTCGCGACCCTACAAGGCTGAAGAATATCCAAGAGGCGGAAGTCGGGTTTGGGGCAGCTGAGATAGGTAACAAAGGCGCTGTCGGTCTGCGCATGCTTTATGAAGTTGATGGTGACTCCTCTGAGCTGACTTTTGTTGCAACACATTTGGCAGCTATGGAATGGAACTTGCCTCGGCGCAATGCCAACTGGGCTGCTATCATACGTGGCATGGCTTTTGAAAACCCAGAAGTGGTTGTGAACAGCTACAAAACATCTGTGACCCCGTCTCCAGCTTCAACACCACCCACCGAAGACGAGCCCGAGCGCACGCGCCTCCTCGATGATGAACATAACAAGCAACACTCGCGACTTCAACAACAGCTGCACAACATCTCCGTATTCAGGCCCTCGTCATTCCTCTTTGTCGCTGGCGACCTAAATTATAGAATATCTACCACGTCCCCGCCCCCTTCCGCTATCTTTCCCAGCCTAGATCCAGAGTCGGAAAACTACTACCCAGACTTCTTTCGTCTTGATCAACTTACACGAGAACGTAACGCTGGTCGTACTTTGCATGGATTATCAGAGCACGAGGTGCGCTTCCCACCGACTTACAAGTACGATGTGTTACCACCACGACCTGGCACACGAGAGCCTGAGCTTGATGTACCCTGGAAATTTGCGGTTCATCGCTACCCAGGTTGGACAGATAGGGTCCTGTTTCTCGACGTTCCTTCTTGGCTCAAAAAGGGAAGTAGCCAGGACCCAAAGCTCAACGTTCGTGCATATGACTGCCTTCCTGTATTGCGTATGAGCGATCATCGTCCAGTGTTCCTCCGTGTCAACGTGCCTCTCATTTCACCAAGCGACATGGTTCCGCCGTCAAACCTGGACCTTGGTATGAGCAAGGACCCCCGGGCCCGACTCCCCATGGAAATCGACCCAGAGGCCTGGGAGCGCCGGGCAGCAGCACGCCGTAAGGAGGTCATGGCAGGCTGGAGCATGTATCTCTGGAGCACTAAGGAGGGTGCCTGCATCCTGGTCACAATCCTCGCTCTTGGTGGAGGCATGTACTGGCTGTACCGGTTGTCCTAAGTCATACTGTCTGCTCTGCTCCTTTGGTTTCCGAGGATGAGGCAGACATACACACAAACAAACCGGCCAACACTTAAAATACCCTTAGGCCCGTTAGAGCGTGTTTTGTGCTGTGCTTGTGACACAAAATTGCACGCTCGTTACTCACTTCATTGTTTGCTAGTTGACACTACTCATCTAGATAGCACAAGGGAGTAAGCGAAACGTTTAAACATCATGTATATAGAGACCTGATGTATGTTGTGTTAGTTCCACTGCATGCTAGCAAGTGTGATCAAAGGTGGCATAACAATTTATTGAATCAGGAATGAGGTGGATGCAGCATCATGGTTAGCTTTCCCATCGAACAATTCACAGCCACGAGCATTATACGTCATGTGGAGAATATCAAGCTTAGAATGATAGTCATGCACCACAAGAATACCTTGCCTCAGTAAGGTGTTACCGAAGGTTTGGCTGAGGCAGGGAGTAGTTTGTCAAGTTTCGGGTACTATCACGGCTCATTTAACTCAGCTATCAAGGGCTTATTCATTCATTTGCACAAGGCGAAAAGCTAGAATAATAGAAGAGCATAAGAAGTAACAGGGCTTGAATGAATATTGTGCCAGGCAGTGTCATAATCTCTCCTGGTCGCGGTCGTTATTCGTAGTCCAACGCCATTCTCCAGGTATTGTGTCATGAAAAAATAAACAGAAAAGCGCCATGCTCCGTCCGTTGTTGAATCGTGAATCGTCATTGTGTCCACTTTCATTCTTAAATGTCATTCGGGCACCTTGTTGCATGCGTGCGCCTTTTGAAGGGTGTCTGGCTGTCAAGAAGTCCCACACATCGAATAGATGTTCAGTTGGATAAGATAGGCAGTTATAGAGACCATCAGCATCCATCGCCCTATCAGATGGTGGCTGATTTGGGATGTTTAGAAGTCGGCGAAGTATGGGTCATATCTTTCCGCCATTTCGCGGCCATAAGGCTCCCGGGACCCATCATCCTCGGGGTAGACATCGAAACACTGGGCATCTCCCGGATATCGTATTGGGGGCTGAATAGGACCTTTTTGTCGACGGTTGAAAATGTCATCCCAGTTAATGTCATGGAAGAAAGGGTGAGATTTCACGCGGGCTGCACCACCGCTAATATTACCAAGCCGCCGAGAACGATCCACGGTGCAAAAGGACCGTATTATGTCCTTGGCTTCTTCTGATAACGGGGGTTCTTGAGGGAAGACAACGGGTTTTTCTAGGATCCTGCAGGCATCTAGTTAGCTTGCCATTCTTGCACATCATCGAACGGCCACCCACTGCTTGTAGATCTCGATGGGGTTCTGATGCCAGAATGGAGGATACCCCGTCAAGAACTCGTATATTAGGATGCCCAGCGCCCACCAGTCAACCGCGCCAGTGTGGCCTTTGTTTTGAATGACCTCAGGGGCGAGATACTCGGGTGTTCCACACAATGTGTATGTCTCGACAGGGCGATTATCTTCGCGGTACCCCAGCCGCTTAGCAAAGCCAAAATCGACGAGCTTGATATGACCCTCCTGATCCAGAAGCAGGTTCTCGGGCTTAAGGTCTCGATAGGCAATGCCTCCTTGCTGCTCGTGCAGGTACTCCAGAACAAGAACAATTTCAGCAGCGTAGAAGCGGGCGACGTTTTCTTCGAAGCGACGTAACTTTCTAAGATATGTAAACAACTCCCCGCCTGGAACGTAGTCGAGCAGCATGTAGAGTGAATCTTGATCGGAAAAGGAGGCGATCAAGTTTGTGATGAAGGGGTGTCCAGCGACATCGGCGAGAATAGCGCGTTCGTGGCGGACATGATCAACTTGCTTGAGACGGATAACTTCTGGTTTCCGGAGGATCTTGAGTGCGTAGACTTCGGGGTTGAGTTGATGGTCGAGAGGGATGTGGGCGGTTGCGGCGGGACGGACAAGGCAGACTCGAGCAAACGTTCCTGTTCTAAGGAGTCAGTGGCGGAAGGACTATACAAGTGGACGAAACATGTACATACCTGTCCCTAGTGTGCGAACACGCCTGAAATCGCGAAGGTTGAACTTGCGGGTTTGAGGTAATGGACTCGGCGTGGGGGACGCTGGTCCGCCATGAGCATCTTGGGCATGTGCGTGAGAGTTTGCGGAATGCGAGGGCGCAGAGATTCCCGATGATGATGGTAGGCCGCCAGCATGCGAGGGCGCAACGGTTGCGGCCATGACGTCTGGCTTTCTGTGATAAGATGCGATGAGGTGAAGAGATTGGTGAAGGGCCGAAGTCAATGTGAATCGATTATTGACGGGGGGTTCAGGCGCAAGCCCATAGCAACCCGAAACCAAAGCCAATAAAAGGTTGGCAGATCTAGCAAGTGAATGGGAGATAGTTTAAAAACCAAAGGAGTTTCCAGCACAGGTTGATGAGTTTGCCGCCGCCGTCGAACGTTGTGCTCTTGTCACGAGGTCAATTAGTTTGTTCTAGAGCAAGTTTGGCTCGCTTCTCCTGGTAATGCGGAGACAACGAGTAACGGAGTGTTGCCAGCGTCCCGAAGTCTGGCTGAGTGATTTCAAGTGGAAATTCCGGAGAACAGGGATTCAGATTGAATACAGGACTGCAATCGACAGATAAGGAATTTTTGTTGGCATGCGGGTTGAAGTCAAAGTGAGGTTGAGGAAGAGGAGACTATGAGGCGGATGGAAGGAGGGACGACGAAAATGCAGCGGAAGGTGGGTGACACAGAACTGATAGCAATGAAGATGGAGGTAGAAATTAGAGCTAGGGAACAAAGGGCCTTGACGTGATGTTTATGTGCCTTGCCTAGTTCGTGAGCTAGACTAGTATGGTATACAGCCAATGCAGCGTGAGTGCCTATTCAGGATAAGACGAGGGCGTCCCCATGAAACGGTGAGTGAACAAGCGACCATCAGATGTCATGGATATCTCGGCTGGCGGCCGAAGAAGGACCAACAACACCGCACGAGTGATGGAAAGGGGCCGTATGCCATAAATCAAATGATATTTACGGTATCGGAAACATTTTCTGATGGCTAGTTCATTGTTACTTCCTTGAATATATGATCCTCGACTCATTCCAAAAACGCCATTCCTATAAATCAAAACACCAAGTGGACTTGGCAATACATCGAACCTGGCCTCAGCCTTCTACCAAGTACTGCAGGTAAAGGAGCACTTAAATTGGGCTCAGCAGTGGGGGCGCAGGATTTACTATGACGCAAAATATGGTTGACCGGGAACTTGAAAGGCTACCCAGAGATACTCTTCTGATGATCGACAAGTTGTTAGTGGTGGTGTCGAGCTTATGGCTTCTGCGATTTGATGTAGAGGAGGGCTACAATGCATAATCGGAGGGGAAAATAAACCCTCACTCGTTCTCCTTATCTGTTTCCGCTTATTAGTTCAGTATCGAATGCCGATAAGAATCGGAATGACAGCTGTTGAGTCTAACACCACCAGTCAATTATCTTCAACGCTACTGATCATGTTGAGATCAGTCGAATACAATCAACACAATGAGATCAATACCTAACAATGTCCCAAGATCTATACTTGATGGCTAGACATCCACCTACGTCATCTGCCGCCGGCTCTTGCTCCCAACCCGTTCCTAGACTTTGATCCCTGACCTTCGAATGTCACTTCAAGACATGCCATCCCCACGCTTTCGATGCCTACATTCCATTGCATGCACGGCAGCCGATCCATGTACCAATAAAGTGACAATAGCCTTCTGCTTTTCTCAGTGAGAGCTGCTCGGGATATGTCGGCAGCATCGTACTGACACAAAGTCCATGGAGTCGAGTAGAAGTGCAAATAGCTGGCACTGGAACTTGTGCAAGCTCGGATAACGACAGTTGGGTATCTTAGCCCGTTGTACTATTACCAGTACCATGAGCCGGTGATGATGCTGTAGGAGGTAAATTAGGAAATCCATTTTCTGCCAAAGAAATGCAAAAATTCGGTGGTTTTAACCTTTCAGGCCTGGTGATGGCCTCCTTGTACTATAACGCTTCCCTACAATTCTCAAGGTTTCCCCGCTGCTTCCCTGCTTGGAACTAACGTCACAGCATGTCTCGACATTTGGAAACTCGAATGATGCCCAGCCTGGATTTGGGGCTAGGATATAGCAGAGAGCTCCTATGCATAGTGTCGCCTGGTTATAATGAGATAGTCTAAATAAGCAGTTAGTAGTAAGTAAATGAGGAATATTACAGAATTATAATTTCAGTACTAGTAATTAGCTTCTAAATACAAGCTCTTTATATTAGTAACTATAGTACTTAATTCTTGAGATTTTATTTTTTGTTATGTTTAACAACAGAGTAATATAAGGCTACAGGGTAGCCAGCCATTAATGTGAGATTGGGCCCGCAAA
>PVQB02001438.1:0-18667 GCA_002980475.2 Fusarium beomiforme | reverse complement strand
GATGGTGGGGGAAGGAACACGCGCTGTTAAATCTAAAAGACCAATGAGGAGATGCCAAAAGGCAGACACGCCCCAAGGCCCATCGTGGAAGGCCACGAGAATGTACACAATGCGCGATCTATACACAGTATTGCACGGAGCTGGAAAAGAGGGGCTTCTGATCGTCCAGTGCGAGGCGGCAAGGCAAGATTTAGCAGCTCATTGACTGGCTGAAGCACCTACAAGGGACCAGTTGTACAGTGTGGGTATCTCGCGCAGACACACCTATAAGGTACAGTACCTCACGCGCTGGCAGTCTTGCAGCGCGCCGTAGGTACCGACGCTCAACTCATCTCTCCTCCTGGTCTTGCTCACGCTTTCGTTCTCCCAGGCATTCAAAACTATGCCATAGCCCGCTGCTGCCACCTCCCGCCTTTTCCCCTCCCCCCATCGAACAGCATCATCGCCATAATGTTCGATTTCGTCCTCTGAATCCGTCCCCAAGCGACTCTCTGAAGTCTGCTCTGGATCGTGCACATCTCCACTCTCCACGGCGTCTTGTCTTCATCTTTGTTGTTGTTTTGATCTTGGTAATCTCCTCTCAAAAACTTGTTCCAACCTTACTCGAATCGTCACTCTCAGTCAGGCCGCAGCGGCATTCACTTGCACCCTGCGACTTTTCACTCAAGACTCATTTCTCTTTGCCGCCTGACGCTGCGAAGAGTCACAGTTTGGCATTGCCTACAAATTCCAGTACAGCACTGCCTGGGTCCAGCCCAGCCGAGTCCAGCCCAGCCAAGCCCAAGCCCAAAAGGCTGCCCACTCGAGGGACGAACCTTGCCTCCCCCGGCCTTCGCCCGCACCCGCATCATTTGGCCAAGGATTGCCGCCCGCTACCAGTGAGGTGATTTTACCGAGAAGTGTCCTGTCTGCCACTCGAGTCACTCGTCGTGTCAGTCTCCGGACTCGCTGTATTGCTCACTTGCCTGTGGCTTCTATTACTATCTCCAATTCATTGTCACTCCTCATCTATTATCATTTTCTTCCTGTTTGATTTCATTTCCTTGAGACCCTTCCTTTAACTCCTATTACTGCTTACCTCACTCTATTTTGTTTCCTGTACAAATTTCCCTGTCACCGTCATTCCCCTGTTAGGCTACCATCCGCTATCAGTTCCTTCGCCACACTCACTGTGACGAACCTATTGTTAGTCATCCCTGGTACCAAATTAGGCACAGGCTACCACCGCGCACACACTCAAAACGCTGTCTCCGAGATCGCCAGTTGGCTTACACCTGCCACACGCCCCCGCCGCTTTTGCTCAGAATTGCCACCGTGCAAAACCAGAAGAGTCACATCCCACCACGCAGGCTGTCACCAACTTAACGCCTCACTCGCCCCTAAGGCCACTTAAACAAGAGAGTCACCCTCTTTCGGCCATCTAATAAAGTCTTCACCACCTCTTTCAGGTCATTTCATCTTCAGCCACATCTTCAAATCTCGCCAACAGTACCTTGCATAATCAGCTAACACCGGTTTGATCTTCATTAATCCTCAAGCTACGAATCCGATCTCCATTATTCAACCGCCCTGATGGTAGTCTTGTTCTAAGACTACCATTCGCTTCCAACCTCAATCCCGAGATTTGAAGCATTGCCGCAATGCCTGCTGAAAAAACATATCTTATTCCTGTCGCCGTCTCCGCTTCGTCCTCCGGTCTCATTGTTTGTGTTATTAAGTCACTTTTTGACTTCCTTGTCTAAAAGCTCCCTGTAAACACAACCAAGGATATACTTCGAAGCAGCACTTACACGCTGTTACGGGGTATTGCTACTCGATTTTGACCCGCGAATTTATCGGTAAACCACGATCTGATTGGTGGCTTAGCCGTAGACGGCGACTGGACAACCCCCCTGGATTGAATACAATTCAGGACTGTTTCATTTACTATTCAACATGATGTGCGACACAACCACTTCGCCCGCTTATAATCCCTCCTCCCAGTATGCTCCTTACAACGCCTCGATAGCTTCTTCTGCCTCGACTTCTGTTACCTCTGTTTGGTCCGACACCACCTCTCAGATTTCCGACGACTCCTCACTTTCCGCCCACTCCTCGGATTCCGATTCTTGCGATTCTTATTTTTCGAGAAAGACCGCCATTGCCGATGACGCCCTCAATCTGCGACGTCACGTTCAAAAGACCCAGGCGGAGGCAGTTCCTGCGGAGTTGCGTCAGAACCCCCGAAGAACTTCTAGCGTTCGCAACGCGTGCCCTCCAGCCCTGGTTCGCCAGTCTGACCGGAAAGTTAACTTCGTTGACAGCCTCGTCGGTATGTTATGACTGGATTATGATTCCTTGTCCATGTGCTTAATATCTACCATTCTAGATTCGTCGACACAAATCGTGGAAGCCATTTGGCCTCTCTCTTCTGTTGCCTGTCGAAATGAGCTTGGAAGCAGAGCAGTCCTACCTTTGCGCACATTCATTCAAGAGACTTTGCGCCGGTCACGAACTAGCTACTCGACTCTGCAAGTTGCTCTCTACTACTTGATTCTCATTAAGCCCCACGTGCCCAAACACAACTTTACTATGGAACAACCCGAGGACCGACATGCCGACCGTGCCCTTCAGTGCGGTCGTCGCATGTTCCTCGCAGCTCTGATTCTTGCTTCCAAGTATTTGCAGGATAGAAACTACTCTGCTCGGGCTTGGAGCAAAATCTCGGGACTTCATACTCAAGAAATCAACCAAAACGAAATTGCTTTCCTCCACGCAGTTAACTGGAAGATGCATATCGTTGACGAGGTCTTCCAGCGATGGACCGACATAGTTCTCAAGTATACGCCTCCTCCATCTGGCCCTCCTTCCCCTGGAGGTGTTTCTCAGATACTGTCTCAGCAGGTCGCAGACTGGAAACGAATTATCTTGGGTCTCAATCCTGAGTTGACAAATCTCGCCACATTGATTCCTGCGACTCCATCTATCCCTAGGTCAAGTGATCTTTGCGCTTTGTCTCCTCGGAGTATTCTTAACATGCCCCAACAAGCTCAAACTTCAAATGGCTACGACTCTGCTGAAGCTACCCCAACTCCCAAGTCCTACAATGCTCCCATGACTATGGAACCAACGCTTGCAGGATACACTCCTGGACGCGCTGCTCCGAGCCTGGGTATGCTGCCAACTCCTCGCCTTACTCCTCAAAGCAATGGACTTTGCACTCCTGCAGCGAGTGCCGCTTCCCACATGCTCAACAAGGCTTCTGCCATGGGCTTGGCCATAGCTCAAGCCAACAATGTCAGTACCACTCAGTACCTTGATCGTCTCCCTACCACCATGACATCGTCACCTCAAACTTTTTGCCCCACTCGTCGATCTTCTCTCGCTACTTCCGTGTCAACAGCATCCTCACCCGAGTCGATGATCTCGGACTCGTCGCGCTGCTCGCGCTCTTCTTCCATTTCATCCTCTTCATCGCTTGCTAGCGCGACCCTCAGCTCCTCCAAGCTGGGTATGCCGTCGCGATTCCGAGCGTCGAAAGCTTGTAATGAAAGATTGAGCCAGAAGCCTACGATCCCTTCGGTTCCCGAGGATTATGATGTGCACTGCGATACGTCTTCTCCTGAGCCTTGCACCGGCCCGGTTGGCAAGCTCGGGGAATTGTCGCTGGAAACTCCATTGGCGAGACGACAGCAGGAACTTGATGACATGGCTCGCGATTCTGATGCTGCCCGTGCTCTGCAAGAGCTCCATAATTATCGCGCAGTTGACGTGCCCGCAACCGCCCTTAGAAGTGGCACGAAACGAAGCAGAACTGCCTCTATGGACAACTGTCTTCAGGAGAACGTCCGCGAGATGCTTGGTGGCCGTTATTTTGACCAGCATCCTGCCTGGCCTGATACGTTGGTTCGTACTCGAGGCATTACCTCTGAGTCGAATCTCCAGATCCCCGTCCGACCTAGCTTACCTGGCACTGGCAAGCGAGTTTGCTGCTCTGCTGAAGCAGCCCAGGGCTACGAAGTTTCGTCGGTCCATCCTGCCATCAGCCTTCGGGGAACTGGTATGTTAGGGGGTATCCTTAACTAAATTCATGACATGTTGGTCGTGGCATCCTGTGTTGTCAACCTGGTACCCTTTCGACTATAGAAAAGCTATATCTGACTTAATGTCAAGAACTAATGTTGAATTAAGAAAATTTTCTTTAAGCATTACTGATGTGGTGGCTGGGAAGAATGGAATCTTTTGCTAAAACGCCTATGATACCACAGATTTGAGGAATCAGCAATTATGTCATGAGAGCATTCTGCTGTTATCTCGAAACTGGGCCGAAAAGCGTGTTCATTTGCATGCACATTTGGGATGGGGCAATTGGGAAGGAGCGATGGCGGCAACTGTTATTTACAAGGGGTTGTTTGGTGGCGAAGAGTATAAATCTTGTATGACTAGGACGATGCTGCCTTTTTGTTCGTACCCAATGTTTTTACGCAGCTTTACTTCGTTTGTTGCGTGGCCTCGGAAGGGGACCTGCACAGCGATGAAAAGTATGGTACGATGAAGAGGAGAGAAAGAAGGGAGCTATAAGGCGGGTAATAGGTTTGATTTGCTATCAAAACCGAGCAGACAAACTCGGTCACCGAAGAAATAACGACCTCGGCGTCAAAGAAGGAATCTGCAAGGTAATCGGTTTTGCATCATCTGGAGTTCAATTTTGCCTTTTTCTGCAATCAAGACAGCCAAAGACACCATGATGTCTTTGGACACAGCCAAAGCTTGAATCCACTCGACCTCGTCAAAGGCAGACTTTGGGAGTTTAATGGCAAACAAACCAATCGATTTCGGAAGCGGACTCGAATAAGAAGCCCCAAGAATGATCTGAATTGAGGAGAGCGATGAAGCTATGGCGAAATCTAATAGCTAGCTTGAAACAGTCCTCGCGATAGTGGACTCGTGGCAGTCGTTTCTAATCCCTTATGGAACCAATTTTCGGATAGGAGAAACACGCACGAGCAAAGCAAGACAAGCACGAAATCAAAAGCATTATGCTGGATCACTTATTTGCCTCCGCTGACCCTCTACACGCAACTGAAGCGAACCACTCACCGTGTGTGACTACGTGATACGCCAGAATCGATGCTAGACAAGCATCTGCATGTCAATCCGAACGATTCCAGCCTGAGGAAACTCATAGAATGAGATCCGGGATCCCAAGTAGGTGACCACGAAATCACACCTGGAGATTTTCTTTAATGAACTTTTCAGTTGATCTAATGCATGCTAAACCAAATACGCACGCTTAACGCAATGCATCCTATCTCCCGAACTTGAAAGGAAGCCTAAGCACGGCCGTGAAATCCCGGAATCGCGTGGTTCGTTAGACATGGTGTGGTCACGGTGTGAGTCATCCCCCCCATTCGCTTGGCAATAACTTGCTTGACAGTATGTTACCTTACCTTTCTGTTTCTTTGACTATTTTGTCCCAAAAGGCCGGGAACGTCTAAATTGGGCGTAGGCGGCAAAGCACCACCGAGCTTCATGTGCGTGTGCTGCATGTTGCAGGGCTGACTTCTGGTTGGTGTTGCCATGTAACCATCGTCAAGTCTAGTCGCTGGCGTAGGTGGAGTTGAAAGAGTCTTGCACTGCAAGCGAAAATGGAGTGGTGATGGTGCGTCTCTCTAAGGTAGGATGCTGACGTGCTTGAAATACCACCTGTGATGTTACTTGACACGTCTTATTCGTGGTGTTGAGGCTTTCACGACACTGCGTCGTTCTCAAGAACAACCTAACTATATTCAGCTTCACAGTACGTTACAATAAGTATTTATCCTGATCACTATCTTCTACAGCAATAAACTTCTGAACATTATGAACTGTTTGTTTGCCTTATTTTGGTGTGATGCTATACCGAGCCCGACCGCCAGGACTCATGAGCCTTTGGGGCTGGGGTTTCGTGTGAGTGATTTGATGCGTGATGAGCCATTACTTAGCCACATGAATCTAGTCCAACCCTAATAGGATAGATGTCACTAACAGCGCATCATCTTCGAGTTCACTGACGTCTTCTAGGACGAGCTGTCGGCAAGCTGGATATGGTAGACCGGCGTGACAATGCTCGCCCTATCTCGTGGATACTGAGTTAGAAACGAATGGAGCAATCAGAAGGTCATATCGGTTTTTATTTTTGTTAACCCAGAATACATCCCGGCAGTTATTTCGGTGAGCCTGGAGTGCCAAAGCCGTCGTGGAACATTCCTATCGCACCATAGACTTCTCGAAGTACCTCCTTTGAGATGACACTGTCAGCACCCCATTTTAATCGCTGATCAATGCGTCTTCTTTGTTCCCTGGCAATATCTCTTGGTAGATCCCGACACAGAACAGTGAGGTCAATCAAATTTGTGATGAAGACATTAGGCTCCGGTGCGTCGATAAATGCGTTGCGAAGACATTCCAGCTGAATCTCCCACGATGCATCGTGCTCTTGCAGACCATATACTGCCCCGCCTCTCCGAAGCCAGAACAGGAGCCGGAGGTCCTTGTCGTCCCATGGACCAGTGATAAGGGTCGTGGGTATACGTATCCTTGGATGAACATCACAGCCACCCCATGATCCCACCCTCTCGAAAGGTTTCCAGGATAGAACTTCCTGATAATCAGCTTCAAAACACTCCTGCGAATTAAAGTGCCCGACACCCCCTTCAAATTGATGACTGTGGCTATAAATAAAGGGGTCACCGTCATCATCCAATCGAGGAAGATAGTGCTGGTAACATCGTTCTCTGGCGTATTTTTCTACCCAGGTCTGCTGCGCCTGTAGAATGAATTCTGCAGTGATCCAAGGCAGAGTAAGTATGGTTGACTATATTCCATCACATTAGAAATTCAGGATTCTTCAAGTTTGATGGCGTTCACAAACCTGGAGTTGTCGATTACCAGCTATGCTGTTCTTATCTATTGCGGCAAATTTCTCTGGGTCTCCAAATGATTGTTCCCAAGTATCTTGAAACGCCCATATTATGAATCTTATGAGAGTAGCTCGTCCAGACAGCTTTGATCCCATAATCGGTGCGGACCGTGGGAGAGCAACGCTGGCGCTGTAAAGAAATATGCTCTCCAAGATCTCAGCTGGAAGAGCTTGGAGAGCAGGCCTCCAACGTGTAGCTCGAGAGGCGAGAACATTTGATAATGAGCGCTTCATCTTCTTGGGCGGACAGATTTTGTCGTCAGCCACAGATGGAGTTGTGCGCAAAGGTGATGATATGCCTGTCGATGGAAATTTTCGCTTGCCTCGGATACGTATAGGAGTAAGACCCATGGCTTAGGATTGTTGAAGGAGTTAAGAGTTTGAAATTGAAAAAATTGGTTTCGAAGGTAGAAGAAGTGTTAATATGTACGGAACGAGCCAAGTCAATGGTAGTGGACGCACTGGATACAGGACACCCTGAAGCCGAATGAGCTTCAGATATTAGCGTAGAGTTCAAGAGGCCCTTCGGAATGCATCTTCCCTCGATAAAAAAAAAATACGTTAGTAAGAGCCCATCGATGCGCTGGCTCTTGAAGTGTCAGACTGATGAGAAAGTAAATTGGCCAGCTGCTTGGAGAGAAAAAGATTCAACGGGGCGTTTGGAAGCAGACGTGGAGGCGTTGATTAATAACATGGAAAGTTAGAAATTCAATAACATCCCTGACGATAATGTGAAGAATTCTACTCCGTCACATCCAGGTAGGTATTAATGCTACATATCTGCCAAAACTATGTTGTTTTCATAAGAGTTCACCTTTTCTTGATATGTTGTACATCCATCTTCAATGAGAAATTCGATGGCCCGTGCACCACCCGAGACTCCGCCGCAGAACCAGTGGCTTGGTCCAGATGACTAAGGCTTTTCGTGACATCGACTTTTCTTGATATCAGCGATAAGAACTCGTCTTCATGAAGAGATATTAATAATTATCATATCCAGTACCAATGTCGACGTGATACGAAAAGCCAGTGATGCAGTCAAGTCTGTGTCTCCCGGTTCCCTCTCGAAGTCTCTTGCGATTTCTTCGGTGGCAGTCCAAGAGGGCTTTCTTAAGCGCAAATCATGGCCGAGACTCTATGACTACATCAGCTCTATGCTGTCGGGCACGAACATTGAATACTTTCGCGGCGCGGAAACAGCCTACAGATTTGGGGACGAAGCGTGAGAGAAGAGAAATAGCACAGGAACCCTCACTCTCCGTTAGAGATCCCGTCACACAGAAACTTCAACAATGTCGTCAGTCATGGACATCGCAACGGTGCTTCAGCACCAGTCGATATACGCGCAGCTTGTTCAAGGACCAAGACTCGAGTTCAGATAACCCAGCGACATGGGACCGGTTCTTCAGATTTGCAGGGAGGAAGGATGATAAAGCATTGAAGCCAGACGATCTCCCAAATCACGACGAATATTCTGACGGCTCATCAATCTTTAACAACCGGCGAACGCTCGCAGCCAAGGCTGCCTCCGAGCCTCGACTGCGATGTACAGAAGTTGACGAGCATGGGAACGTGATTCTTGTTGACGGAGAATTCAAGAAGACTGAGCTCATTGCCAAGGTATGGGTGACTCGATCACAAATGCCTTTTTTTAGGCAACGTAATAGCTGATAATGGCTGTGTTCAAGTTTGGCCTACTGCCCCGGGATTTGCGAAAGATCGACTCGTCCAACCTACCTCATATTCTGATACGCCCTTCAGCCATTTTGCTTAATTTACTCCATCTTAAGGTTTTGATCAAGCATGATCGAGTGCTTCTGTTCGATATTTACGGCTCAAAGACGTCATACCCCCAATCGGCTTTTATGTACGACTTACAGGGTAAACTGCAACAGAAAAACACACAAGCATCAGGTGCCCTGCCATATGAGTTCCGCGCTTTAGAAGCGGTATTGACCTCAGTGACGTCTGAGCTTGAAGCTGACTTCGAGGCGGTGCGGGAGCCTGTGATGCATATCCTTAGTGAGCTAGAGGACGATATCGATCGAAACAAGCTGAGATTACTTCTCATTCTATCTAAGCGAGTTAGTACCTTTGAGCAAAAGGCGAAGTTAGTTCGGGATGCCATTGAAGACCTCCTTGAAGCAGACGATGATCTCTCAGCCATGTACTTGACGGAGAAGACACATGATCTGTATAGAGGAGAGGACGACCATACCGAAGTCGAGATGCTTTTGGAGTCTTACCATAAGCTGACTGACGAAATCGTGCAAGAAGCTGGCAACCTTGTCTCTGGAATCCGAAACACGGAGGAAATGTAAGGGCCTCTCACCCTTGACTTCATGCTGTTCAAGTCACTAACAACTGCAGTGTTCGTGCAATTCTAGATGCCAATCGAAACGCCCTCATGTTACTTGATCTAAAATTCAGTGTTGGAACATTAGGCCTCGCTATGGGAACATTCCTTGCTGGCCTTTACGGCATGAACCTAGAGAACTTCATCGAGGAGACGAACTGGGGTTTCGCTGGCGTCACTGGTGTCTCGGTCGTCTTTTCGCTTATCGTATGCTGGTACGGCCTAACGAAGCTACGCCGTGTGCAGCGCATCAAGATGATGGATGACGAGCGACCGCGGATCCCCCGCGGGCAGGCCTATTTTCCCGATGATCGCTCGGCGTTGGGACTTCTTGATAACAGGAACCGTGAGATGTTGCGACGAATCAACATGCAGAAGGCCGTATCGCAGAAGAAGAAGTGGTTTTGATGATTTCGCATCTGCAGACACATGTTCTCGCAACATTATGCTTGGAGTGTTCCTCGTCCAGTGGCACAAATTCAGCTACATGTGTAAACTAGATATTTCTGAAAACTACTAGATACCTACTCATCTCAATGAGGTTGGAGTTTAAAGCAAAAGATACCCAAATGCGGACAGTAGACATAACATGACAGCTATCACCTTATGTGCGATGACTTCAATCTCATACCTTAATGCTACCCTGCAAAAATGACGACCAATGAGACCACCTGCACGAAGCCAAGGAAGTCCAGAATCCTTCATTTTGCCTATCTTGGGTTCTCGATCGTCGTGGTGACACCAATTTGCCAATTGGGTGACCTCATCATGATGGCGTGACGTCAGAATTCATTCTTTTTTTGAGACCTCGTTTAATCAAAGCCTGGTCCTGATCATGGGCGGTTGAGGTGAGTTCTGACAAGGTGGTCTACGTGGTGTTGTCCAGGCCAGGGGGTGTCAGAAAACTTAAGACATTAAGCCTAAGTGACAAAAATGCTTAGGTAAAGCTTTGGGTACTTTAGAGTGCCTTTTGACTAATTTATTCTGGCTCCCTTATTTGAGGTCTGAAGTCTTCTGACTCCCCGAGAGCTGGCAAGGGCGGGTAGGGAAATTAGCGGAGTCATTTTGCAGGGAATCGTCTCGAATAACGGATTACCCTGACGTTGAACGTAACCTCAAACAAAGTCGCAACGGGCTATGGCGGCAATAACATTACAGACCTTGTTTTACTAGCCACATAAGAACGTCATCATGATATTGTAGCCAATCAATGACGGGCTGTCACAAGCAGCCACAACCGTTAGTGTGGCTGGTGGCTGGGTCATGAGGGAATCGGAGATCGTAAACTGACGTCAGGAAATCATGACAAGGTAAACTCACAGAAGGTACGATTCAAGAAAGAAAAAGAAAAAAACACATGCAGCAAGTCCGATGGCCAAAGCAACTGGCTTCAGATATATAAAGATCACCGACCTCTAGAAATATTTACTCCTTCAACATCATCCTCAAACCTACAAGAACACTCAGTTCTGTCTAAGAGCTTCTGTAGCCACACAACTACACCACAGCACAACTACACCACAGCACAACTACACCAACCACCTACACCACCTACCATACCAGCATTCAAAATGGGCGGTATTATGTCTTGTGTAAGTAACACCTCAGTAGGCTCTGCCTCAGAAAAAAACACGTGACCAGCCTACACCGAAATCCACCGATCACCACCAAATCCAGTCTCTTTGTTTCCCCCACCCTTCTCACCCTCTAGCTCTCTTCAACAATGTCGCTGACAAGCTCGCCCAACAGATCCGGTCATGCCTCCAGACAATAGGAGATGTCATCATGGCTATTGTGAGCGGAATAGGCAGAATAATCACCGCAATTGTGAACGGGATTGTACAATTTTGCGCTATACTTATTTCTTTCCTGACTTGTGGCTATTGTGGTTCGAGGGGAGGGAGAGCAAAGCGCCGAGGACACTCTCATATGCGGACGACGAGAGTCTAGACCATGCGGGAGCTGATATGATGAAGTCTTCATCGCACGAAGCGAACTTTGTGATACCAATTTGATAAAGAAAGGGTGTGGAGGAAGCTGTTCTGGTAGTTTGAGAAGGGGTTCGCGACGGTTGTTTTTGGTTTTGTGATTCCATTTGGACGCAAGTGTTAGCATAGGATACCCAATCCTTGAGACTCTTTGCAAAGGTCTTGACTGTTGAGTGATTGGTAAACTTGATAGAATTCACTCTGCGATATTGATTCACTTTGTTTGCTTTCGACTGGTGTGGTTAATCGGGTTTGTGAGCCAAGGCATCTTGGCATTCCTTTTAGAATGTACTGTAGTTAGTTGATACACGCATCACAATAGACTGCAGTCCTGCTGGTACAACGGTTTTCCATACGCTTCGCATTAATCGTCTTCTTCCATGACGTTGCGGTTAAAAAATCCATGGATCTGTCGTCCGGCTGTTGCACCAACCAAAGGCGCCAATTCTTCTACCGTCATGTTGGCAATCTCACGAATACTCTCGGTTTTGAGAACCAGATTCTTGATGTTTTGTGGTGTCACGCCTGGCACGATGGCAAGCATATCCTGAGGCTCCTGGTTAAAGGCTTGCTCCTCAGCCCGTGCATCTTTATCCAAACCAGCCCTGACAGCGGCGATTGGGTCTGGCTCTTCTTCCTGAGTCTTGAGAGACTCAAAGATCTCGGCTGTTTGGTATGGAGAGGAGGACCAGATGATGCGCAATTTGGGAAAGGCCAGAGTCAGTAATACTAACTTGGATTGGAGGTCGGACGACATGTTAGTCGGGGCGACACTGTTTAAACTTCCAGATAAATCGGCAAACGGTTCTAGAGTAAACGACTTGTTCTGGTCAAACTCGATCAGCAGCATCGCGCTTTTGTAGTACTGAAACATGGTTTCGGCTTGACTGTAAAGCCGACCATCTTTGAATGACGAGATCAAATCACTGATAGATTTGCGTTCTACGCAGATAGTCGGTGATAGGATGTAATCACCAACTGTGAGCATGCATGGTACAATGACCATAGAGCGGCCGTGAAGGAGAGACGGCAATGATGAACGGAATTCTCGTACGTCTACCACAACACGCGGTGGCTCAGCTGTTGCTGCCAGCCTTCCACCACCAGCAATGCGAGTATTGACGGTACGGAGAAAAGCCTCTTCAGGATCCTCAGCCGGATCCACGGTCATGACAAGGGACATGCTTGCCCTCTCCTTGATAAGTTTTGTAAATGCATCCTTCTCTCGTCGGACGGATGACAGGTATCTCTGCTCCTCCACCGACCCGCCATAGTACATAAAGTATACCCTCACATTTCTGTCGTTGTGTGATGATCGGTACACTTCGACTCGGCGAATAAAGGCGGCATCTGGCTCATACATAATTATATATCGGGGTTTGGTTTCCTCGAGCACATGCTCGTCCTGATCTCCATCATATGCGTGGATGACCACTAGATCTTGCATATCGTATAGCTTGAAGTATTCTTCCATGTTGTCGAGTGGATCCGCTACAACGTCTTCCTTCTGCTGTGCTTCCTCATCTGTGATCTGTACCTCAGCCATGAGATCGGCAACTTCTCCTGGCTTCTCGATATACTGCATGATACTGCCATTCTCGGCACGACCCATGCTTACACCGACGTTCCCCCCACCGCGCACTCGCCGTCGCTTGTTTGCAGGAGCCTTTCCGCCTCGTGACCCTGAAAAACCTGGACGAGTGTCGGTGGCTCCGTTCAGAGCCTTTTGATTTTCAGAAAAGAGAGTGGCACTGACTTGGGCAAACTGTCTCTTCCATTTCAAGTAGTTTCTCAATCGCCTTCGCATCATGAAAGCTGCAGAGGGCTTATCTTCATCGTCGTCCTCATTCGACCGCTTATCTACCTTGGGCTTTACGTGCATGGTCTGTAAGAAGTCTCGTAACTGCCTGCATGTATCGGTGTTTGAGCACATGATCAGGATGGTGCCATTGGAGTCATCTCGAACTGGAGGCTCAAAGTATAAATCGCGATCAATTTCCTCTAGGACCTCGGCCAAAAGCGCCCACTTGGGAAGCTCTTCAAGAACGGGTCTTAAAGAGTCGATGTTGTCTTCCCGAGCCGCATCCTTGGCACTAGCGGAGTATACTCTTCGTCTGGCTGTGTCAAAAATGGTCTGAGCAGCGTCAAGGAAGAGCCATGGTGATTGGGTCTGTCGAGTTGACCCTGGAGGCGGAGAGTGAGCGGCATGAATGGTATCCAGATGCTGAAGGAATGAAACCGCATCATATGAAAGAATAGAATTGAGCATGGCTCTGAGAACAGTCAGATCATTCACAATCTGCTTTGTCTTCCAGCTTACGCGATGCCAATTGGGGTCTAGCTGTCTTCGAACCATAACGTCAAAGTTCTTGAGGAGAGCGCTGTCGAGATTCCAATCATCCATTTCCAGGCCACTATTACCCTTCTTGAGCTCATGAATGCTAACTTCAACACACTCCATGATGGCATTTTGAATCTCACGCATCGAGTCTGTCATAGGGACTTCGAGTTCGATAACTTCAGCCTTTTTCTTTCCTTCCAGAGATTGCGCGACTGTGACGTGGAATCGAGGCCAGAGCGAGGCTTTCCGCAGGAAGAGGTTCCGCATCATAGTTGCCAGTGGGGAGAAGCCGGTGGTGAAGGGGTCGGGATTATCGGAAAAGGCCTTCAAGAACCCAATCTTGTTCTTCTGACGGTAGACTCTCAAAATGAAGGCCTCGAGGGATGTTGCGACGACACGATCGGCATGGAGAACAACAAGACCCGTAATGGATTCGGGGTTCAGCAAGCCTGTGAGAAGATCCACGACTAAAATACGCGATGTGATGCTGAATATCCCACCTCCAGAATACATCTTTTCTCTGGCGCCGACGCTCTGGAAGTCTGTGTTCACGACCGTCAGCCCACGCGCTCTGGGGGACATGCTGATGGCTGCATGTTCGGCCAATGCTTCTCCAATCCAGCTATTTTCTCGTTCATCAGCGGCGACTATAACAATTAAGTTATTTCCGGCGGCGTCATAGGAGTGGAGGAGATTGTTGACAAGGCGCATTAGCCCAAGGCCGCGAGCAATAACGACAAGCTCATCTTCGGCACGAAGCTCTTGGAAGAGAGTTTGTTGGTATTCCTAAAATCAATGAGCCAAGGACAATATTTAAAAACCATTGACAAACATACCAGTGGGAGCGAAAGCTTCACCGGCTGGGGAGCATTGCCTGCAGACATGCGGACCATCCAAATGCTTCTGTTGACAGGAGAGGTGTTGAATGGGTTGAAATCATCATCGTGAATGAAGGATTGAAGATCTTAGTGGGGAGCTAAGGTCATGGCGGGGAATGTGTACCTAAGTTGCGTCCGTCAGACGAAGTACCTAGGTAACCATGATGGGATAAATGACGACTGTGATTAGTCTTTGGTATCCGTAAGCTTCGTAAAGACAATATAATCCTTTGTCTCTTGTTATTACTTATTGTTCTACTGACTGTCCTTCCTATGGTATTATACCAGATAGCAGCAATCCTTTTTGAACACTGTTGCAAACCTTAACTACCTTATGTTCATTACAGCAACCTACTGGCAGTGTCGCATGCTGGTTCCAACATGCTGATGAAACTACTGCAAAACTTTATGGTTTTACATAGCTGATTGTTTCCTGGATAACGGTACAAAACTATAGCCAAGTGCCTATCCAAACTATCTCGTCCAGTGCATGGAATCGAGTCCAACACCGAAACCCGCGCTAATTATCTCAAAAGTCATGATAGGATACGGCTTAACACACCCCTTCAATTCTTGAACTTCTCATGCATTGCTAAGAGGCATACTATCTTACTAGGCTAGCTAGGATAACTGAGCATCCTTCTGGTCTCCTGGATCCTGGCATTTTATTTCCCTCTGTTTATCATTCCTGAGACCACCTGATCAGGCTTTCGAGGTTGTGATACCTCATCGTCCTTGATTTCCTTATTGGTGTGTTATCCACTTACACACATTGACTGTACACACCACAACCACCATCACCACGTCATTGTTCAAGATCCTGCAGTGTCCTAGATAGTACCGAGCTATGTAGTGGTCTCAACGGTTGGCGGTTTTTGGAACAAGGGGCCAGCCAATAAAAAGCTGTACCCATTCTCTTGTGACACTTCCTCAAAAAGTTTGCGTCTGGTCGTCGCATTTGGCGCCACAAAATAATCTTACGTAGGCTGGCCAGAAAAGACGACGTCATCACCTCATGATAGGGAACAGCGACTACAAAAAGACGTTGACGACCCATCACTGAATAGCTACAAGACCGGATCAACCCAACTAAAAAACTTAATCACGATAAAGACCCCTACCCTTACCAAATCAAACCACTAAAAGCAACCATCAATATGACTGGCACTGAGCAACAGAAGGAGGTGAGTCAACTGGGCTGGTGCGAGCTTCGATTTCTGAACCGATTACTGAATGTTTCCCAACAGGGCGAGAAGCAGTTCTCCATCCAGCCCATCAAAGACGAGGCCAAGGACAAGATCTCTGCTTTCAATGCTCACCCCGGACCCGCCGTGCCCAAGGACATGCCACAAGAGGAGGGCACCAAGGAGGAGCGCAAGGCCAAGATGGAGGCTCTGAACAAGAAATGAGCGGCCGACTTCAGTGATGCGAGGCACGCACTTTGTTGACATGATTGTATGACTATACATGGTTTGGGACTGGGTTACTTTTCGATTTATTAATACAACACCAAGACATCTTGGATTTGCCATGACTTGCATTGGAACCTGTCGATTGCTAATCGTAGTCATGCTGGTATCATGGCACTGACCAACGGCAGCTTCGGATCCCCCTCCTGACACGCAGCCATACATTAGAAGCCCCTCAATATTAGGCTAGATTTGGGGAGCCGAGACGAGACTCGTATGGCCAGACGTGGGAGGTTACATGAAGACTTGTAATAATATCTCAGAATACAGAGGTTTTCAATTGCGCCAGAAATAGGTAGTCAGTTGCTCCCGCGACTCTTGTCTCTTTCCATGCCTAGTAGAAGAAGACCTTCTCATAACAGCCAACAACCTGGATACCCCTTATAGAGCTCCACCGAAGAACAGCGGTTATGTACCCAAGGTAGGTAGATAGGTTGATAAACTCTGGCTGCCCAACACTCGACGGTTGCCATGCGAAATTTCTAGAACCTGGTAAGGTGGCTGAAGCGGTGAACAATTCGATACCTGATGCTTTGCGAGTTGACCGCTTGCGCTGCATGTCACAGTCACAGTAAAACCATCGCTACGTAGGATCCTAGGTAAGCTTTACATTTCCTCCTGGCGGCCAAAAAGCATCCTTATCCCGCTGCGCAAAGACGTAGATTGCCCCGCTTTGAGAACTACAGCAGTGCTTCGTATAGTGGCTGTGGCAGGCTTCTGCAAGTACTCTAGCCTGTGGCTGGTGCTCACTTCTCTTATTACGGACTGGACTCTGGCTCTTCGCACATCATCCCAACCGACCGATCACTGGCCCTGGTTCTTGTTCCCCACGAACACCTTTTGACGTGCGACGACCATCCGTGCTCGCCTACGCCATCCGAGAGGGATTCCTTTCCACCAAAGCCCGAAAGCTCGGGCGCTGCTCGCACACTCTCTTGACCGTATATATATCTACCCAGCTAACGAAAAGCTTCGACCTTCCCACTAGGAACTCGGCTGCCTCACGCGAGCGCCAAGCGATTCTGACGAGACGTTGAGAGAGGAGAGACCTGACAAGCGCCACTCCGCGCGTCCAGTCCAGGTGACAGCCGGCGAATTCGTCTTACCTTTGCTCATATCCTTTATTACTTCGACATACTCGATTATACAACACTGATCCAGCAATCCATACTTAGTCCTCCGTCACAATGCCATCTATCCTGAACGATGATGATAAGGATACCGTAAAGCGGTTCATCCCCAAGCAATCAAACAAGATCCAGGCCGTCGCCGTCGCTAGACTCTACGTCGCCTACCCCAATCGCTCGAAATGGACATATACTGGGCTGCAAGGAGCTGTTGCGCTTGTTAACGATCTAGTTGGAAATACCTATTGGATCAAGATGGTGGATATTTCGGTATGCCCACGATATGACCCCCCTAACGGCAATCTGCCATCTAACCATTACTTGCTTATTATTTAGCCTACCAACCGAGGAGTTATCTGGGATCAGGAGATCTTCGATACATGGAATTATAACCAAGACCGAACCTTTTTCCATACCTTTGAACTCGAAGAATGCCTGGCTGGTCTGAGCTTTGTCGACGAAAAGGAGGCGAAACAGTTCAAGAAGAAGATGGATGAGCGAGAGAAGAACGCAAGCCGAGCTACGAAGGCAACCCCCTTCGGTGGAGGTGCTCAGCCGGCCCATAAGCATGGCCTGTTGGGAGGACTATTCGGACACCGCCATTCGACTCATATCAGTTCTCAACACACAACTCCGACCCCTCCGGACTCTACTCGTATGCCCCATAACTCAATCCAGCATCATGTTGTCAACTCAACGCCCAACCTCAATGGCACAAGACCGTCCGAATTCGTGCTTTTAGATGCTTTTGATCCCTTGTGGCGTGAACACTTTGGTGCTGATCTTCAAGACAAGGGGTTAACAGACGACTTTATCAAAGAAAATCAAGAGTTCATTGTGGACTTCCTGAGAGAGGAACAACATAAGGCCAACCAGCCTCATTCGACACCACCACCGCCTCCTCCACCGGTGTCAACCGCGAACGGTAATGAAGGAAGAGGTTCTCGAGCACCACCGCCGCCGCCGCCCGGTGGTCGGCCTCAGTCGGATGGTCCTCCGGCGCCACCGGCTCCGAGAAAAGGCGGCCCCCCACCTCCTCCAGCCCCAAGACGGTCTGGCAAGACCGAGTCTCCGGCAAAGGATGCTGCGCCCGAACGAGCTCCATCACCTCCTCGACCCAAGTTTGGTGTCCCCCCTCCGTTGGCTGACGCTGGTAAATTCGCACGTCAAGATCCTCCAAGGGCTGTTCCAGCAACTTCCAACCCTGGACCTCCCCCTCCCCCGAGACCGGCGAAGACTCCTGTAGAAACGCAGAAGAACGAGAGTCACAAATTCGGTGTTCCTCCTCCCTTCTCTGGTTCGAGAGTACCTCCACCAACACCGAGCCGTGGGCCTGTTCCTCCTCCACCACCTCCTCGCCCGGCTGATAATCACCCAATTCCCGCAGCTCTTCCTCCTCCTCTGCCTCCTAAGGTGCCAGCATCTTCAGCTCCACCATTGCCGCCTCCAAGCTCCCGACCTGTTCCTCCCCCTCCGGCTGTCAACAGTCATCCTCCTGTTCCTCCTCCTCTACCCGCGACGAGCGCACCTCCACCTCCTCCACTACCACCAACAGCAACGAATGGTGC
>PVQB02001432.1:0-14845 GCA_002980475.2 Fusarium beomiforme | reverse complement strand
AAAAAAAAAGAAAGAGGGGGGGGGGGGGGTTCCTTCACCTCAAAAAGATCTACGGAGCACGGAGTAAAAGGACCCTACATGACCTACCATGTTCGTTATTAGCTCCCGCCCGCAAAGCTCAGCTATTGAATGGTGCGCCTGCAAGATAAGATCCCCCCGCCGCTCGCTGGGGGGGATGCTTTGGTGATGCCATCTTGTCAGGATATCATCAGTCTGGCCGACTTTCACTCACATTGAGTCTTGAGATGCATCCAATCCCCACATCGAGTGCTCACACGGGCCGATCTCCAGACCCCTCTCACACATCTTCTGTATCCGGTTCAGCCGGGACGTTTTTTGTTTTGTTTTTTTGTGTGTGTCTTCTTTTTTTGGTGTTGACTTGTTGAGTCCCCCACTTGATCTTCAAGCTTTCACTAACAAGCTTGTGTAATGTAATTTGTAGCTTCGAGCTTGACTCACAACATGCCTTGGAGCTACCTGAAGCCAAGTTACTCGTCTCGCCAATCCAATCTAATCTCAGCCCATCTTTCCAATGCCCTTGCCATGCTCCATCCCACCCAAACGGCGCATCTCCCCCAGATGAATCTCATCCTAGTAAATCGTTGCCGCTTTGGCCGCTGGCATGACATGGCCCATCCCTCATGTCTTGTCTCAACATCTGTGCTGTATATAGATCCTCACCACCAACCCTCATGATTCCCCCTTCTCCTTCTCTCCATCATTCCCATTTTATATCCCCTAATTAGCCCTCCTTGCCAGTTGGGCTGCTCCCATTGAACCAAAAAGTCTTTTGTAATAACTCATGCCAGCCTGACATGAGCCAAGTTATCGTCAACCACCAAACGCGCGCAGAGATCACCAAGATCCAGACAAAGGGCTTGACCCTTTTTGACACTCTATACAATTCTCTCGTCCTTCGTCACACGCTTCCGTATCTTCCTGTATCAGGTCTTTTGAACCTTGCCGCTACCTGTCGCGATATTCGTTATCTTCTCCACGAAACTCCCGGTGTCTTTCGTCACATCGATCTTACACGGGTCAAGACGGCGCATTGTGAAGACGCGCATAAGGAAACAGAGCGCAATCTTGCAGTTTGGCATAATGTCACTCTTTCTGATTACCTGACTGAAGATGAGTACGTTTATCCGTTTAACCATTCTTTATATCCACAACACCCTTGTCGTCGCTGCGACCACTTTAAACGGCTGTTAGCTTACAGGATCCATCCACAGCTTCTACGCCGGGCCCTTGAGGGGCATATTCTCTACCCTACGACAACGCGATATTCTTCGTGATGTTCAATCTCTAATCCTCGACGGACTCTCGGTTACAGCTGAGCTGTGCCATGAGATCATCAACGATCCCACATACAGCGTGCGCATGCTCTCGATCCGCGGCGTCAATAACTTGAACCATGGCAAGCTGCGCGCTGCGCTAGCATATGCCTGCCGCAGTTCGCGCCCAGAGAACACCCCACGACTCAAAGCCGTCTACGTCTTTGGCCCCATGCCCTGCGATGAAAATGCGCAGAACGACGACGCTGATGCGTGGTGGTCTAAAAAGGGCCGCATGCTCAACACAACCAGCGACATGGACGACTGGGCCCAGTGCCTCCTCGCCTGCGCAGGCCTAATCTCGTTCGACGCAGTGCTCTGCCAGGGCCCTCGCCACGCCAACTCACCCGCCTTCAGCACCTGCAGCGTGTCCTCGCCCTGCAACCCAGCAGTCGCGACGTTCTCCGTCAGTGGCTGCGCAGGCTGTGGCAAAGCGCCCGAGGGTGTCATGACGGCCAAGACGCACTGCTCTTCACTACCGCTGCTAGCTCCCCCGCCGATCCTCTCGTCATCCGTGCAGGCGGCCACGACGCCGCGACCAGGCCATGAGGATTTTGTGCCCAGGTGTGCTGATTGCTTGAGGGATAGGTTTTGTGTTGCTTGTAATAAGTGGTGGTGTGAGGCGTGTTATCAGCCTTTTGGCGGTGCGCATGAGCATGGTGCGAAGCGACATGTTTCTCGAAGCTGCTGGGAATGCGGCATCAATGTGCGCAATCTTTCTACGAATGAAGAACTGAAGCTAATTGGTGTCTAGTGCAACGATTGTATTGAGCGCACGCAAAAGTTTTGCAAAAAGTGCGGCGGCGGATACTGTCTCATCCACAATGAGGGATCATCAAGCGCCTTTGTGAGTTTTACCTCATTTACCATGATAAGAATGTTTACTGACTATTTTTAGTGCGACTGTATGTTGTTTTAATCTTCCTCTGCTTCGACTTATCTAACTTGATTCACAGGGTGTTTCTGTCGAGGTCGCGGTCTCAGACGTGTCTGATTGACCTGTGTTAGTCGATGCAACCTCACATCTGGTCATGGTGTAGTAAATGACTTGGCGCGTTTACATGGTCCCTGGAATATGGGGTCCCCTTGGAAGTGGACTGAGCGAGGCGTCATGATGAAGCGTATTCGGATTTTCTTTTTCATTTTCCACTCCTGTTGTGTTTGCTGGTTTGGAGTCGGGGCGTAATATGGATGGATGGGTGAAACTCGACTCTTGCAGATACTCACCACTTTTGTTTCAATAATTGGTCAGACAAGGACTGGATCCTTTGTTGAATCATACCACTTCTCCGCTGCAATCTTGATGCTAGTCCTGAACAAGTCAGCTTAGATGAGATATCGCACGATTCCATCTCGAACCACTCACTGCAAAGACCCCAGTCTCCCCGCTCGGCGTCAAAGTAGATCCGATAGAAAGGCTGTAGAACGGAAATAGAAAAAGTTAGTGAATCCACTCATTTTGGGGGTCTCATTTGGGGGTCACGATCTATTTTATCATTCCGTTGCAGATCCAACCAAACTCTTATTTCTCACCTCACTCACCTCACAAGTATTTCCCCTCCATTATGACTGAGCACTGCTCACAACGTGCGCAATTGACAGGTCAGAGCTGTCAAATGGCGCAACCGAATGCTTAAATTACGTACTCGGCCCAATCTTTCTCTTTCAGGTTTGGTCTCGCTCATGTCGGTCCGTCGGCGGAAATTCCCTCTCGACGGACGGAATATAATGATTCATCATAGAGTGACACAGATATGCTCGCGATCGCGCTTGATGGCGCTGGATCGCTCGATAAGGGCGACCCTTGAAATTACTAACGATATGGACCCTTATTTTTTATTTCTCAGTGGTGAATAACTTGACTTGACCTCACAGGGAATTTCCATTTCTTCATTGTGATCTTCGGTTTTTGCTTCGTGATTCTGCGTCTTTATCAGATTCCGATATCCCCGTTTTGAACCGAGCCCCTCCACTACCCGAAAATCAACGCCGCAAAAAAATAACGGACCCTGAAGATCTCAAGCGTAAACCAGAGACTCTTCGTTCCTCTCTCACTCGTGACATTCTCTGTCTTCATCATGGCCGTCGAAAGAAAACCTCTCTCCGAGGTCCTCCCCCCTCTCATCCTCGGAACAGCAACCTTCAACCACCAATATCATCCCGATCCAACTCACATGCCTTACACCGACATCGTAGGCCGCGCCCTCGCTCACAACATCCTCGGCTTCGATACATCGCCTTACTACGGTCCTTCCGAGATCCTCCTCGGCGATGCGCTGCGCAAGTTAACGCCTCCTCCACCGCGGGAGAACTATTTCCTCATCACGAAAGCCGGGCGCATTGCGGGCGATGAGTTTGACTACTCACCCGCTTGGATCCGATATAGTGTTTATCGCAGCCTTGAACGACTAGGTACTTCGTATCTTGACCTAGTGTACACTCACGATGTGGAGTTCGTTTCGCCCGAAGAGGTTCTCGCTGCTGTTACGGAGCTTCGACGGTTGAGGGACCAAGGTCTGTTGCGCTACGTGGGTATCAGCGGTTATCCTGTCGATACGCTTGCGGCGCTGGCCGAGATGATCTTGCGCGAGACAGGAGAGCCGTTGGATGCTGTTATGTCGTATAGCCACTTCTGCGTGCAGAACAGCCAGCTGGGCAACAAGGCATTGCTAGACCGATTCCAAGCCGCTGGTGTAGACTGCGTGCCGAACGCCAGCATGCTCGGTATGGGACTTCTGACCACTCGCGGTATTGACAACAGTCCCATGCGCGCATGGCATCCCGCCCCCGAAGAACTCCGCTCCCTATGCGCCAACCTCTCCACCATCGCCCAATCCTCAGGCGAACATCTCGAAGAAGTCGCTATCCGCTGGGCCCTCGAGAACTGGGCGCGCGTCGGCTCTCAATTCGGCACAAAGATCAACCCCAGCGACACGGGCCGTCTCGGCGTAAGCGTCATGGGCGTATCGAGCGTAGACGAACTCGAAGAAACATGGGCTCTGTGGACGAGCGTAGTTGGACTCGTAGGCGATGAGGAAGCGACGCAGCGCAAGGCCAAGATTGAGACGATTGTGAGGGAAAAGATGTGGCCTGCGCTGGGGAAGTGGAAGGATTATGCGTGGGAGAGCGGTGGTCCCGAGTTTGTTAATGCCAGGGCTGTTGAGGACATGGGGGTTGTGCCGAGGGATGAGACGGCGGTGAGATGGCGCTTGATACCCAGTGCGATGGACACACCTAAGATTTAGGTGGAATATTATGAATAGATGATTCGTTTTCTGTATGAAGATGTGAGGGGGAAAGTGTGATGATTGCTGCAGGGCTGAATGGAGGTCAGAAATCTTAGGATACCAATCCTACATGATATAAATGCTTAGGCAAAACTTAGGGTATTTAGGCTGCCTTTTGATCACTTTATTTCTGTCATGCAAGGCAACGTCTGAAGTCTTCTGGCCCCCAAAAGAGGGCCAAGAGAATAAATGGGGATGTACATCGTATCTCGCATTCAACCTTGCTTTAGTGCGACGCCGTCTTACAACTGCCGTGTCGATCATCTAGATCTTTACGCCGAGATCTCAACATCGAATGACTATGGATTTCAAGATAGATTTGTTTCGTATTTCGTATTCTGGACGCGAATGGATGCGATTGTCTTCAGATGATGGGTCGAACGATGAGTATAAGAGCTCTGCTTCGTCGGACGGACAAATGAGCAGAATTGAAGTAGTATCTCCAAGACGATCTCTATTTCTGAGAAGCCATCATGAATCTGTCGCATTCGATCGCTTTCATTCTGTCTTTGACTGCTCAGTTCACTTCAGCAGAGCTGAAATGTCGCCCAGAAGGTCCTGTTCTTCCTGGACCAACATCCCTTGTCAAATCTCCAATCTTCCAAGCAGCAGCCGCCAACTTGTCCGAGACTCTCAATGCCTCTCTTGAGGGTTCAATTGAAGCGGGCTGGCCAGTCGAGAACGTCTCATTCTCACTCGCTGTCGTAAGCGCAGATCAAGAAAAACCCGGTGTGCCGGTATGGGAATATCACCATCTTGCCTCCTCCAATACAAGGGGCACTAAGCATCTCGATCGAGATTCTCAGTATCTCATTGGGTCGATAACCAAGGTGTTTACGGATTATGTGCTTCTGAAGAGCGGTATGGATCTTGATGCGCCGGTGACGGGGTACCTTCCTGGTCTTGATGGAAAGTCGAGTATTCAGTGGAAAGATGTCAGTTTAAGGATGTTGGCTTCGTACTTGAGTGGTACACCAGCGAACTGTAAGTTACCTCCTTCATCTCAATGAATATTGTTCTGATACATGAAAGATGGATTCTCGGACTTTTATTTGTTGAAGGAAGTCTTCCTTGCCTATGGTCTCCCACCGATTAAGGAAGATGACTACCCACCGTGTGGTGTTGTAGGTCTCAACAAGGGTTGCACAGGACAAGGTTGGAACAACCCCAATCATAATAGTTTATATACTAACAATGCACAGAGATTATGTCAGGGATGAAAGAGTCTTATCCCCAGATAGCTCCCAACGAAAGACCAGCCTACTCCAATATGGCATTTGTCATTCTCGGCATGGCTCTCGAGGAGTATACTGGAAAGACCTTTGCAAAGTTACTTGAAGAAACTGTTTCAGGTCCACTGGATATGAATAGCACTTTTCCTTCACCTGGCGATGACGATAAAGCAGTCATTCCTCCCGGGGAGAGCAGCTGGGGTTCAGACTACAAGCTGAACACTCCGTAAGTGACCATATTCAGGATACCTACCAGCTTCTAACAATCACCAGTGCAGGAGGGTTGGTGTCTTCTGTGTCGGATCTCTCCAGATTCTCATATGCATTGCTCTCGAGAACTCTAAACATGACTACAACTGAGATCAACGGCTGGCTCAAACCCAGGGCATTTGCAGGCAATGCATATACCATGACAGGCATGCCGTGGGAGATACTCCATCTGCCGAACCTAACTCCAGATCATCCCCATAGTGTTACTATCTATGGTAAGAGCGGTGGTGCGCAGAACTACAGGAGTCAACTCAGCTTCGTGGATGACTACGGCTTGGCAATCATCATCTTGACTGCTGGTCCAATGAAGGCGGCACCCATCCTTACAAATGCCATGCTCTCTACTTTTGTGGCTGCTGCAGATAAATCGTCGCGCGAGCAAGCTAGAAAGTACGAGCAGAGGTATATGGGTAATGACGACGATGGAATTCTGATTGATGCATCACTCAAGCAGGACGAGGACTCAATGACCCTGGCTTCACTACATCGCAACGGCACCGATATCGTCTCCAGTCTCATAGAAATATGGGGTCTTACACTGGGCGACTTTCTTCCTAAAGTCGGACCCAAAATTAGAATCTTTCCGAGTCAGCTTTTTGAGAACACGACTTTGGATGGAAAGCCTATTGTGAAGGGGGTATGGCGTCTATGGCCTGATCTCGACTCGGGTTTTAAGACGGATCTTCCAGGAAATGAGGTTGAAGAAATGAATTGTGTCGGGTGGTCGATACAGGACTGGGTTCATTATGGTGGTGAGCCTTTGGACAGGGTGTTGGTGTATATTGGTGAGGATGGAGACGTGAGAGGGTTTGAGGTGCCGTTCCTGCGATCAGGAATTCTGCGCCCCACCAATTAGATAGATATTAAAAGTATTCTATTGCCAAGTCACAGACTTGTTCTTTTCTGATAACCAATGTTACAAGAATATTGCACTCTCAATCATGCCAAGTCAAAAATGGCTGCGCATCATGAATTCAACTCATGATGGCTTACGTAACACCCCTCCCTCACATCAAATCCCATCGCGTCCAAACCTCCAAAAACCCATCATCACCTTTATCCACCTCTAATTCCCGCCCGCCATGGCCGGCTCACGCAAACCCAAACCGTCACCCCCAAAAGGCCCCTCAACAACCCTCATCCTCGACAACGGCGCCTCCACCATAAAAGCCGGTCTCGTAACCTCGTCCAAAATCCCCTCCGAGCCTCGCATAATCCCCAACGTTATCGCCCGCGATCGCACGCGCAAAATCTACGTCGCATCCGAGCTAGAAAAATGTCGCGATTTCGGAGAGATACAGTTTCGGAGACCTGTGGAAAAGGGGTTTATTGTTAACTGGGAGGCGCAGAAGGAGATTTGGGATCGGGAGATTTTCGAGAGGGATAGGTTTGAGGTGAACGAGGCGAGGTTGATACTTGCGGAGCCGCCGAATGGGTTGCCGATTTTACAGTCGAATTGTGATCAAATTGTTTTTGAGGAATATGGGTTTGCTAGTTACTATCGGGGGATAGGTGAGTCGATTTATGCGCTATGATGAGCTGAAATACTGATTGGGACAGGGTCGACGTTCAATGCTTATCACGATGTGCAGAACATTTTTCGAACGCCACAAGAGAGTCCTACCGTCGCAAATACCCCCGCCGAAGCTGTCATGGTCATCGATTCCGGATACTCACACACGACCATTACACCAGTTCTTCGAGGCCAGCCATTGCAATCTGCGATCAAACGATTAGACGTCGGCGGAAAGGTCCTGACAAATTACCTGACACGATTGATCTCCCTACGACATTTCGACATGCGCAACGATACTTACATCGTCAACGAGATGAAAGAACTATCCTGCTACGTCTCAGCCGACTTCAAATCAGACCTCGAAAAGTCATGGAAGGGAACAAGAGGTGAACGTCGGCCAGATTACCTGTCTGGCGGCGGCATCGCCAAAGACTACATCCTTCCCGACTTTCACACCCGCTTCAAAGGCACTCTCGTCGACTACGACCCCTCACGGCACACCAAAGCCCGAAAACTAGCAGCGCAAACCGAAGAAGACGCCCTCACCTTGCGCAACGAGCGCTTCACCGTTCCCGAAATTCTCTTCAACCCTTCAGACGCAGGGATAAGACAACCGGGTCTTGCAGATCTAGTCCAAGAATCTCTACACGAACTACCGATCGGTCTGTGGCCTGCTTTACTAGCCAATATCATCGTGGTGGGGGGTAATACACACTTTGGTGGGTTTATTCAGAGGTTGCAGAAGGAGGTTGTGCAGAGGGTGCCGGATGATTGTATTGTTAGGGTTGCGAGGCCTGCGGATCCGATCACGCATACCTGGTTTGGGGGTGCGAATCTGGCGTGTCATCCGCATATCGAACGATTGGCTGTTACCAAGGCGGAGTATGAGGAGCATGGAGCCTCGTGGGTTGCGAAGAAGTTTGCTGTTGGGTTGGGGACGTGAGAGTGGAGGGAGATTTGAGTATCTCTTTCTTCGCAGTTGGTAACGGTTCTGAGTGGAAGCGATTGCGCGTTACACGAGGAAGTTTCTATACAACCCTTGGGAACGTATTGACTCGGCTGAGTTGGGTTGCAGTCCTTCCGAAATTGAGCGCGGGCTTCATTCCGTCAGGTTCCGACGGTTCTTGCTCACAGGATCACACCGACTGTGATCAGCGCTCCCATATCTGTGCCTTCTACATAGTCCAGGTTCAGCTGTGCATGCCATGCGCATTCGGGCAGGCTTGCTCTGTCTTCCACCTTGGGCTCTGATAAAAGGGTTCTACAAGTGTTTATCCATCAGGATCGGATAGCTGACATGCTGGGACTCTGGCACACAGACGTCATGACTTCACAAGCTTCGCAAGGACAGGTTGTCAAGCAAGCAATTACATTACTGTAACATTAGTCTTAATAATAGCAAAACTCCACGTCAATCGCCCATGGTATCAAATTCCATCAACCCTATTCAACATGAATCATAACCTTACCACCACTAGACCCCTTCTTCAAATGCTCAAACGCCTTATCTGCCTCCTTAAACCCAAACGTCGAATCAATCACGGTCTTGACTTTTCCCTCCACCAACCAATCGCTCAACTGATCCAGATCCTTCTTCTTATTCGCAGTAGCATACGTGACAAACTTGGCCTTTACACCGCCCAAGAACGAAGGTCGCACGAGGTTCGTCGTTAAGCTGAGAACGCTCTTGGCTGAGACGTGGCCACCGACAAAGACGAAGCTGCTGCCCGGGAGGAGAAAGTCGTTTGATGAAGCGTATAGGTTGGGGGGTGCATCGCCGACGTTGTCGACGCAGTGACTAAAGACTTGCCCGCGTTTCTTGAGCTCTGAAATGACGTTGCTGGTTTTGTAGTCGATAATGTCATCGGCGCCTAGGCTTCGGCACAGATCTGCTTTTCCAGTTGAGCACGACACTGTGACAGAGCATCCCAGCGCCTTTGCAATCTGAATTCCCCAAAGTCCAACACCTCCCGAGCCTCCATTCAAGAACACTTGATCGCCACTCTTAACATACGGCGCAATAGACTGATATGCCGTTAATCCCGCGGTGCCAACACCCGCCGCTTGGTCGAGATCCAGACTCTCGGGGATAACACTGTACCCCTCCTTGTCACAAACAGTATACTCCGCCAGCGATCCCCAGGTCTTAGTCGGCGACGCTCTGGCGAGTACGTAATCTCCCTCCTTCGCATCGGTCACGTCTTCTGCGACGGACACGACGCGGCCGCTGAGATCCATGCCTGGAATCTTGGGGAAGGAGGTTATGAGGCGTGAGGCGACGCCGAGCTCGCAGACCTTGTAGTCGGCTGGGTTGAGGGCTGCGCGGGAGACTTTGACAAGGATTTGGCCGGATTTGAGGGTGCTTGGTTTGGGGAGGGTTTTGAGGTGGAAGACTTTTTCGATTGGGCCTGGATGGGCGACTTGCCAGGCTTGCATTTCTGCCATTGTAAGGGTATTGCGATGTATGAAACTGATCTTTTGGTGTTCTGAAGTGTTGTTATTCTAAAAGGTTGTCGCGCCAGGAAATTAATTGAGAATAACTGAGGTTGAAGATGCAATAATGTAGAACCGTCAATGATACAGTTTAATTACATGAATATGAAGTCAATGGCAATGACACAAAATAACGTACGCATCATGATATAAGTATCAATGACGGTTTAACAAAAAAGAGGCGAAAAAAAATTGTTAAGAGCCCAGGGTGGAGATGCCTCGGCTCATGGAATCGGAAGAAAGACCAGAAATGTTCTGGAAGCCCGTTTATATTATGGAGATGTTGCTATATTCGAGTGAAGCCAAACTTTGTTATTGAGATATGATTCAGCTTTTGTTACATGCATGCGATTTCTATTGTCTTCTGTTTCTGTCGCTGTGGCCGTGGGATGTAGCATTTTTTGGAGCGAGGTAAGGGATGGATTTGAGATGGGTTGCATTGAAGGCCATTGAAGATTCGTGGAGATTCGGGGAGTGCTGAATCTGCCGAGTTGGATGCGACTCAGTCATTTCGAGATTGGACCTCCAATCCTCAGCTTGAGTGCCGTGGGTTCCTGGCCAAACACCCTTGTCCGTACGACTCAGACCACTCGGTTTGAGCTTCAGCGCGTCGCCTACAGTCTCTACTTATCGCATGCGAAAAGCGAATGAAGCAAGGATTCCAGCATGTATGTATCTTGACAGCCACACATCGCGACGACTGCATCACTGTGGCCGATAGGCTTTGACACTTGTCAACAATGACCGTTGAAAAGCCTCTTCCGACAACGGACCAGCCCGAACTCTTCACTTCCGCTCACCATTGAGGATGTCTCCTCCCAGTCTGCTGGTCAATGGCTTGAGAACCCAGCATAAAGGTACACTCCCCCGCCTCAAGCAGAAGGCTTATCGAGCATGGCGCCTTGTAACCGCGCGATGAAGCATTGTAAAGCCGCTGCTTGAGCAACGGCGCGGGGATGATTTTGAGACCAGCAGCCACGAGCGGGAGCCCGAACTTTGGGAAGCGGTATGAGATCATGATCCTGATCTTTGCGTGATGCTTGAAAAGCGGCGATTGTCATGATTCAGATGTTGAGTAAGGCTGGTGGATAGCTGCGAAGAGTCGGCGCGCTCGCGTATCTAAAGGGGTCCTCACGTCGATCGCATCTTTTGCAACACGCGGATGTGTCTGTAGTCAGTATGGATCTTGGTGAAGGTAATTGATCATTGACGCGGTCAGCACAGAGTTGTGAAGCCGTTGGCGCACCTCGCTCGAGGACGACAGTTCATATCATGTTCTGAACCGACGAACATGAATATAATCTCAAAAATGTCGGCATCGCTTAATTCCGCATCCTGTTTCTGTGAATATTGAGTCTGATGGAGCTCGATCTAATTTGAGTCAGAATCTCGAGTCCGATCGATGATGCTTACTCACAACAGCCCAACCCCCAGAACTCCAGATCCCCACAAATCATTGCGGATGTAGGGTAACTTCATCACTTACAATTCAACATCGCTCAACGCTGTGGCATTCACAACGATGATCGTCTTTCTCGTACGTTACCCAGTGATAACGATAGATCTTCGTCATGGCATATCTAGGCATGTCAAAGAGATGATATGATAGGATTTTCGTATGCACATCCCGCCACTGACCGTTGAAAGAACGTATGATACGTGCAGCGTTTTAGTAGGATCGCCAGCTTGAATTATCGTTTACACCAAGCGGGAAAGAGGACGAAGCTCATCATCACAAGACCTACAAACCAGGATCGATCAGGAAATAGATATTCAGTGCATCTGCTTGGAGCTGACGATCTTGGCGCCAAGCGAGAAGTCAATTCTATGGCTGAAGCATAATTCCAACTCTACTCCAACTCGCCTTACTGCTACCCTACGTACATGGCGGTTTACAGCCATTGTGAGTCACGTTGGTGACGGAGTATTGGCCCTCTGGACCGGACGGATTCAACGTTGCGTTTGGTATTCAATGGCCAGTGAGCGAATCACCTTGAGAGTTGAGAAGCAGGAGTGAATGGCTATTGTTGCATGTTGCGGGGAAGAAAAGATGGTGTGGATGTGATTGGGATGGCAGCGTCGATCAGCAGGCGAGCCAGGCCAGGCCATCTGAGACAAGTGAAGAGACTGTTGTCCCGGGTAATCATTACATACTCATCACGTCTAGAACAGATGATTATCGTGAGCAGAGGCAAACACAGCTGATGGCGAGTACTCGTCAGAGGCTTCGATTTACTAAATTAGCTGGAAAAAAATATTGAATGTATCTGATGACTTGCTGGAATCTGAATACACAACGCCACTCATCAGTCACGATACGGAAGAATACTGCATTCGGAATCCATATCCGGCCATTTTCGGAACACGGCTATTCAGTTTGTCATGTCAATTCTCGGCCGAGTATATAATTAACTAAGGTAAAGAATTTTTCTGCTTTTCTCCAGTCACGAGAACCCCGGAGTTGGGCGTATTCTTAATTTAATTTAGTAGAGCTGGGGGAATCTGACACGATGGCTTCAGAGTGAGTCCGGCCGAGGACCCACATGGATCAATGGCCCGTTTTGCCAATGCCAATGAATGATGTGAGTCCAGGGGGCGATTTTCGGCAAAGCTTAGGAAGAACTCGAATATCTCCATTGTTTTATGGTGGTATTGCTTGGGTTGTCTGCTACTCTATCTCGAAATCTGGTCTGTTCTCGTGACCGACTGACCGCTGCCCCGGGAATAGAGAGGGTCGGTCGAGTTAATACAATGGATCAATTCCGAGGCCGTGGTTCAACACCGTCAGAGAAGATAATAACGGTTCTTTTGATACACCCCGTATCTGTATGTAACTCGGTGCAATGCCAGTGTAACTCCCTTTGCCGCTGACGTGCTTTATCTCTACGGCAGTAGGCCAATTACTTCAGACCAATACAAGGAGGGTAATTAATTTACAACAACGGTCCAGTAACATGGTAATTGTGGCTATTGCAATTCCAGTATGTAATGTTTCCATAAGTCAAGTCAAGTTACGGAGAGCACTAGACCAGATCCATCCGCGGCAACCATTTACGGCTCGTGTGAGCGTTCCTTTGAGCTCTCTCTTACCAACAGTTGGTAACAGTGTAAAACACCCCTGCTCGAGTAAGTGGTGTGGTGCAGCCAGCTCCTGTTCTTGGCCAGGCCCTGACGTTTCGGCCCGGAAATTATGCATGACAAGGCGATTCGCGGTACTCGTGACGATGGTGGCTTGTCTTTTCTCTCTATTCCTTTCGACAGTATCGTCAAATTCATCATCTAATTACTGGTAAATTCTGAAGGAATCAACGCTCGGTGAAACGGCGAATTCTCCCCGCAGCATCGCTTGAGTGAAAATCCGGAGATTCTGGGGTCGATGCATGCCAGTATAGGGCATCTCGGTGGCCGACTCGGAGGCATTCTCAAGTTTGACATGTTTCTCTGGGGGAGGAGTTCTTCTTTTTTTTTCCCCAGATGGAGAGAACGTGAGTCTGAAGCTACTATTACCCCAAGTATTGGGTTGGTTGCGGTGGTGAGCTCGGTCAATTACAACCATCCATGTAGTCGGAGCGCAGGGGCGTAGCGTCTCGAGTACCACCGAGAGTTGTCCCATTAGGGAGGGAGACCCCTTTTGTTCCTTTTTTTCGCTGCTGGGTCTTTGGGTCAAGTTACCTACTGGTTATTCTGGCTGTGATGGTGAGAATTTCCCCGCGTCGGGCTTTTGAAGAGGGTGTTGAAGAATTGTCGATTACTGGTTGAAAGCGTATGGGTGGGATGGATGCTTACAGGAAACGTTGGCATGCTAGACATGGTATTTTAGATATGGTTACAGTTATCAGCGATCAGCAACAGATACACGTTTACAATTGACAATCTAATCTTGAATTGAAGGGTCAATGAGTCTCGCTCGCATGGGGACCATCCCATTACCGCCAGCTTGGTTCCCTCTCCCTTTGTCGTTATTAGAGTCCGTTCGTTCCCGTCCGACTCGACTCTAGAACATGAGATCTCAAATAGAAGGCCGGTCCCGTGATGAAGAACCGCGCAGCGCAAGGAAATAAACGGCCGGGCGATACTCGGCGCTTCTTCTCTGCTCATGGGCCCTGGAGACCCAGGCCCGTTAACGTTATGGGTCAACCGTCAGGTCGTGCCCTCCACTATTTGTCTTTTTGTTCGGCCTTACTTCGTAGCACGCCCTCGAGTTAGCAGCAGCTGCGAGCCCCACGAGAGAAGATTCCCCAGACCAGACCAGACCAGAACAGAAGAACCAAGATATTGGACCGCGTAAAGAAGAAAAAACTTCATTTTTCATTTGTAATTCATAACTAAGAGAATAATCGGGGAGGAAATGAAGCTGTGAAACAGTTGCATGGTCATCACGTTAATTATGTCATGTCGCACAAATCTTACTGGTGAGTCGGTAGAGGCTTGACATCAGTGGCCTTCCTATTGTTGTAATCTATTGTAGATGGAATGGAATGCATTCATCGTCAATCACTGTACTCACTTAGACGCCCAAATCTCAGAAAGAGGAAAAAAAACCAAGCTTCTCCGTATTTTGCCATGTTTTTTCTACCCGCACCCCCACTAGACTACCCGCCCTCATGGCATTTTCACATCGCATTGCTTGCGGCCGCCTCCGCACTTTTCGTCTCTCAGTGAGTCTCAGGGGCGTGTCCACAGCATAGCGCCCCCCTGTTCCCCCATTTACCG